>LUCM01004404.1:0-14163 GCA_008360955.1 Fasciolopsis buskii | reverse complement strand
TCGGGTGAACGATGACTAGGTGTGTAGTTAAGTGTTTAATGCAGATAAATATCCTCTGACTGAGATAACCTCTCCTAATCCCCTTTGGTGGCTTGGACAGGTGAAGCCCATGCCTGCCCATTATCCACCTTTCGTGTTGTTTTAGCACACGCTGGACGAGGTAGGGAGAAGCAACGTGGCCATCAGTGTGACTTGGCATAGAGGTGCGTAGGAGTTAACTTGAACTTTGGCCTTATTTGGTACTTCTGGCTTTCGTGGCTGGGGCCCAAGAGATGAGGATTGTTGTTGGTTGGAGACGCTGAGAAACATGTCTCAGAACCGAAGTCAGTTGCGCGAATGCTGTATGGTATATTTGTAGAACTCGTCCACTCTAAAAAACACTAAAAACATAAAAAATCACAAAATGCGAATGGCGAGAACAAAAAAGGAAGCATCTGGTTCGCTACAGTTCATTATTGTTTACCCCTTTATTTGTCTACCTTGTGTGAAATTCTATTTACATGCTGTTGCGTTGGCACCATGTTTGTTTTGAAGTGCATGTACTGGCACAGTTCTTCTGATGCGGTGCATTGTGAATCCGACCCAAGAGCATATGTTGATCAACTGATAAATTTTCACACCTGTCGCACGTTTGACAGCGAATTTGAGCACAAATGTGATCTCATCAGTGCTTTGGTGTTCAAAATTTGCAGAAGTCGAGCAGGAATTTCGTTTGGGTGTAGAGAATAATATAAACCAATCACCTGTTCACCGATCAATAGGATAACATGCTTCAGGTACCACTTTACGATGGAAGGCATCGCAGACGTTGGATTGTTCAATGTGTCTGACATATTGACCTTGAAGGTATATTCTATGATCTTTATTCGAAAGACTATCTGGTAGGTAGGGTTAATTTTTTTACGGTGGATGTCATTAGGTGATGGTAGATAATTTAGTGAACTGCTTTATATGGATGTAATGAAATAGGCTTACTCTATAACCTCGAATGACCAGCTGGCACATTATTGGGAGGACCAGGAAACATGGCTAGGCACTGATTTCAGAGTGTAATACACAAGATCACACTGGGTTATTCTGAAGGACAAGCTGGGGGAAAGCGGATTGTTGCGTAACAAAACTGAGCGCGGTTATGATGCGATTTAAGCTCCCGTTGACTTCTGAATTGACAAACGCTTTGTAATGGTATCGGTTCGTTGCTGACAGGAAAACAGATCAATTATACTCATCGGTAAGCGGGGAAAGGGTATTTAGGAAGCTGTGCTTAATTTATCGTTCAGCTAAGTAGGTGTTTTACAATGGAACTAAACTGAATAGGATAATCGGCAATAGAAAATGAATCAAACTACTATTGATCAATCAGAGTAAGGAATCAATAAAGAAAAACGTTAAATGAATCAACCTCGTGTGAGCTGCGATTACATTCAAAAGGCATCTTTTATAAACGCGTTCTTGGTTTAACAAAATGAGATGGTTCGAGAACAACGAAATCACCGTGAAAGCAGCCGGGTCGACCAGAACATGCCTCAAACAAAAGTTTTAGTCCATCGGAATAAGGACACGGAAATTCGACAATTTAACAGCCCGTCTAACTCACAGACATACTCGACCGAAAAGTTCCTTTGCTGGCTAACAATGGACGTCGTGGTTTCAATGCATTTAAATACGAACGATGTGGAAGGCGCATGTAAAGATACTGTGTATTTACTCGTCATAACCTCTACCCGAGTCGGAGATCAACATAGCTATGGTCACTTCGCGCTGATTACGCTAATCGATAATCTGAGCGAAAACGTTGCATAAGAAAAAGAATGAATGCTGAGGGATCGAATTAGCTGGCAGAGGAATGGATCAGTGAGTGTTGGTCATCGGAGACCAATAAACAAACTTTTTTTGGTCAGTTTCGTTTTTCTTACTAGAATTAATGGGAACGAAAGACAAGATCGACTGCCGATTTTTGAGACGAAGCTAGAGCAGGCGTCCTTCCACTCTTTTCTGCGTCTCGGAACGGTGCACAACTAAGCTTCTAGAGCATTATTGAACCCCCAGGGATTAAACAGCGGACCAATGCATTTGTGTGTCCATTCCAAGGTTCGGTCACGACACAGGCGCATCCGTATGTGTATGGTCACCAGATTCGAACAGACACACAAAGTCATCTGCGTTGTCCACGTCACACACCTTCTCTCACCATTTCCCAGTTCGACCCTTACATCTTGCAGACCTTCTAAAGCGTCCTCCATTGACTCGTCCATGATGAAGTTGAGCAAGAATAAAAAGATGGGATACCTTTGTCGATCAATTCTAGTCGCTTCTAATGAACTTGATAGTTCACCGTACACCCTCACGCGACCACAGATACGAAAATACAATGCTCGCAGTAGGTTCACCAACTGCATTGGCATACTTTCCGATGAAGAGCATTGAATAGTGCGTCCAAATCTAATGATTCGGAACGCATCCTTCAATTGAGAAAGATTACGAACGTACGGCGGCGGACTTTTTTGCGTGTGGCGCGCGCCCCGAGCAGCTATCGAAGAGTGAAAATCTGGCCGACGCAACTTCGACCTCAACGAAATCCGATCTGCTGTTCACGGATGTTACTGTCGCGAACTGGCGCAGCATTATGAAAGCTAACACCTTACTTACTATCGGTATTTAACTAATGCCACGAGGATTGCTACAGTCGCTCCGAGTGTCTTTCTTGAATGATGGGTACAATAAGTGATTCACTCCAAGATAATGGAGTCCTCACGAAGAGGGCATGGATCATCAATCATAGCCCGGGACAATGCTCGGCAAGTGGGCAAACCCAAGTAGAGGATAACAATCAGTTGTAACTCTCGCTGAAGCGGTATGCAGTACGCGGGAATGGAGCAATCCTGAATGGATGGATGAGATACACTAGCTGATTCAACGGTGGCGAAAGAAATCGATCCAGTTAATAGGACTGTATGAACCTATGGGTTTGCAGTCAACTTTTACCGAATTTAGCAGGCAGCGGCAAATATGCATGAAGGCCATATGCACCGAATTTGTAAATTATCACTCCAAAAGACGTTAGGACAGCTCAACCAGTCACCGGCTCGCAACACAACTTTTCACATGCCCGACAGGCTGTGGGAGGGATAGAGACAGCACCTTGGACAAAAGCGGGGTGATGCCGCGATGCCACTTATGTACTACAGCCAAAATCCTTCCTGTTCAGCATAGAGCTAAAAATGTTTGATCACCGACGACGGACGCTGCTGAGAGCTGTTGAGGACATGTAACCGCGCCGGACAAAGTAACGATTGCCCAGCGTCGTTGGTAGATGTAGTGCGCCAACGTTTCGACTACCGTGGGTAGTCTTTCTCAAGGCAAGTTTCACAATCATATGTTATTAACATATCATTCACAATTAAAACCAGTACATGGCGCATCGATTTTTCGATACACTTTTCACATCATTTGGTCCTGATAGGAATTGCCCACTCATACACCGCCACACTGCGCACGGATTTGGAAATTGGTGGCCAATGAACTGCGAGCTAGCATATCCTATTTTATGACGAAACCACAGAAATAATTGAGTAGTTTGTGAGTGAAACTATTGCAACCAAAAGTCCCCCAAAAGACTCTGAATGGATGTGGTCAGTAAGGCAACGAATTCAAGGCAACAGTTTGCTGAGGATTCATCTCAAAAGGTGACTAGAGGTGATTGGTCAACACGCCGAGTAGGACCCGTATACCACGACAGTTCAGCTGATCAGAGCATCAGCCAAAGTAGATAGTAAGTTGCATTGGTCGTGAGTGAATTGATCAAAATAGGTTGTGAGACCCAAACAATGCAGATGGAACTTGTCCACAATTTTCAATGGTCTCGATATGCCTCCTTCCTGATACCTACGCTAACAAGTTTGCAAAGTGCATAAGCAACCAAGAGTTCGCTTGACTATTTCTGGTGGTACCGAATGGACCACTAGCAAAAACGACATTTTTATTTTGACAAATCCCAACATGTCAAACCGAAAACCGATATTTGGGTGGGTTAAACTAACCGAAGTTTGGAACGTAGATCCTCTTGGTTAGTACCAACATAATGGTGATTTTTGGTACACCACTCTCGAAAATTAGTATTTTGAAATGATAGAAACACTAAATTAAGTTGCATTGGATGTAAACTAAGTATCCTTACTACTCACATAAGATACGTGAAGATACCTCCAATCCGAACAAGCATTGGAGATGATGAAGATAAAACACATGTGAATAGCCTGTCTCTGCAAGGGAATATCACATGTTACACCGTCTCCTTTTTTCTTTTAAAAAACTTTTGTCTGAATTCACTGAATTGTAGTTCTGATTGGTTACTCAATAGTATTTTGCTGTAAATAAGAGTGTGGGTAACTTCCCGAATTAGGCACGTTTTTTGTCAACCATTAACTTTCTCAACAGCAGTCAAGAGGAAAATGGTTCCTAGCAGTGGAAACCGGTGGAGGCATGGTCAATTCGAAAAGTCCCATCACCAATAATTGCTGTTTGGCTGCCTAGATTTACCAGGCGGAATAGGTGACCAGACTAAGAGGAGTTCAATTGTTCCGTGAGCGTATGACCAGGTCGGTGATTGTTAAACTATCCAGGATCCTGCGAAGTCCGCATGCAGACCTCGTGATTGTTAGCAAACTGTAGTTGAATTCCCCAAGATATGAAGGTAGCATGATCGCACCTGCAAGCATTAACCATCTGAATGAAGCGTTACTAACTTTTAAAACGTCAGATAATGAACAGCTTCTGTGGTAAGCTTTCGGAATTTGGACGGCTGGCGTATCAAATTACGGCATTCACGAATGATTTACGTATTGCCCGTTGATAGATCACATGTATGCTCCAAAACGATAACGTCTGAAGCCACCGACAATTTTTAGTGCGCTCGTTTTTCGTACACTATGACCTGACTACGGAGATAAAAAATGTCCAAACGAACAATGAACCGCAATATCACAAGAATATTTCAGGAACTATATAAGAAGCATGAGAGCTCGAAAGTGTCTGTTTTCTTCGGGTTCAATCGAAGGTAAACTAATACCGAGTGCTCATACCGACCAACCCTGTCATTATCTATCATAAATAGTTGAATATACTGTGGTTTCATGCGAGCATCTGAAGTTTAATAATTGATCACCCTCGGCAAGTCCAATCATAAGGCTATTGTATTTTTTGACTCAAAACAGTGCGCCAGCACGAATAGTCAGGATGGTTGGATAGGTCTAATTTTGTTTAGTTCCTACTGGCCATTAGTCAGCAGCCAAAACACAAATATGACAATTTTCTCTCCGATCGATTTCGCCTGTCCTCACTGAATACGGCTAGAATTTTCCAGTGTCCAGAGGTTGTTTATCTCCAACAGATCCCAGTCATTTGCCCTGAAATGTAATTTTACTCTCTGTGTCTGTCATCTTCGATTACTAGGGTGGATTCTATCAAAAACCACCTTTTTATGAGATATGGAAAATCCACTGGCATTTTTTGCATTGGAAAATTAGACGCTGCAACTTGGAATCGATCTTCGCCGATGCCGCGCCTATGGGGTCGATGCTGGTGGTCCGAGAATCGAGTCCAAATGTCATTTGAAAATGCCACCAGATACATATCACCATTGATACTAAACAGTGATGAATCGATAATTTCAACTTTTTTATTTCTTGGTGCATCGTTTCAAGTGAAGACCACACAACATTCACAAATCTAACCGCGATAACCGGAAATTCGGGTCATTATTTACCCTGTTAACAATGGTGCTTTTTTCGACAAGCATGTGCTGTCGTTTACCATGCCAAATCGCGCATCATTTCTCGATTTATTCCGTAACGTATTGGGATTTGATATCGCAAACCTCATCACCAAGCCAAATAGTCCAAGAGACGAACTAGCCAAGGATGTCTTCGCAATCATTTCATGTCCAAAAAGTGGCAATGAAAGTTTTTTTGTACGTCCCCGCAACGGCAAATGCAGGACCGATAAAAGAATTACCGAGTTCCACAAATCCACTACTCGCTTGGTCGACTTGATACGGGTTTTGAGCTCGTGTTTACAAGCACGATAAATGACAGAGGAGGGGGGGGGATCACACACTTACAATGCTTTCCGATTGCGATGAACTCCAAACTCTTGCTTGTTAATATTTCCAATTTTTCGATACTTATAGGGTAAAGCAAGGGATTCACAAAAGTTTCAGTTTTTACAACCATTAACCTCACACAAGCGTGTTCTGCTTTTGGTTGCTAACCTACAGCATCATCCACTCAAAATAGAAAAAGGAAACGCGAAACAGTGAAATACTAACCCCCGGGGTAATGCGCTGAAGATCTACATCCAACCGTCTTCTCTTATTACACCTGGCCATGGCCAGTTTAGCGTGAACGGCTTAGGTTTCAAGGTAAGGTCATCTTAACACTAAAAATGGAAACAGGGGTAACCGAAAAGTTGGCACATCACCACCATCCACCGAGGACGCCACTTCTGATAAGTAGACAATGCGATTTACCAAGTCGTCTATTCCATTTACTCCGTATATCATTCTGATGTGATACTGTACAAGCTCATATGATGTTATATGTACTGTCATGAAAGAGACCAAAAAGTGTTTTCCAGAGGCCTGTTGAATCAGTTTCGACGAAACCCACACACGGCCAAAAACTAGAAAGGTAAAAACTGAGAAGTGGAGTGCCAAAAACCGATTTAAGAATATGCAAAAGCAAGTCAAAAGTGATTTTACCTTATCTGCAGATATATTCTTCGACAACAGACCTCGGACAATTGCAGTCACAAAGCAAAACCAGTAGGCAATCTCGATCGCGAGGGTAGCCCATAAGGAGAAGTAAAATTTCCGAAGCTAAAGTACATGCAGATACAATGGGGAAGAAACAAAAAGTACCATACGCTATTATGCAAACAAGAAGCAGACTGATGAAATCCGAACAGAATTAATTATGACAAAGTGAATTATAGAGGAGCTACGGACGCCTCAATACGTTTGTTTTCTTTCTGCTCACGACGGGGGCTTTTTCACCCCAACCAACGCCACGGAACAAAGCTTTTGAACAAATTTAATACCCAAATAAGACACAAAGCAAATTGCAACGAATATACCAGAAAGCAAGGAGTATGGCATTTGAGGATGAAAAAGTAACTGAATGGACACTTCTGGAATAAACCGGTTCTCAATCGCCAAGCAAATCACCATCATCATAAGACATCAAGGAAAGCCTCACTAACCGCTGTTGTTTCCAAGAGTCATATGGTTCTAGAAGAGAGTGAATATCCAAGAGGAACAGGGACTGCATCCACACAGGCGCGGAAAGATCAGAATGCTGCAGTAACCAACACACAGAATATAGTCTAACTGTGCAAACACACTTTCTCAATCATCCTCGTTCGAGAAATAATGAAAACACCATTCACACTGTTCGCGATTCACTGCCACATCCTTAAATGTCTCCACCGAGCTAGTTAACGGGTCTTCCGCGCTCCAACCACGAAGATGTGGGATACATACTTTATCTAAGTCCTCTGTACATTTTCTCATCCCAGAAAACGAATATTCGACTCTACTTCCAGTTCTGCTGGGGGTTCAAGAGAAACCTCCCAAGCATTCGCAGTTGCAGACGTTGGACGGCGAAAGAAGGCTCCAGGTGATCCGGTGTCGCTTTTATGACAAAAATTGGCGTTCGCCAAAAACAATCTGTGACCAGAAAAAAACCTGGATGAGACGATTTCCGTTGTCGGTCCGATCGGCTGGGATAGAAAATCGGTAACCCATTTGCCGTTCCGTCTCCGCGAAGTACCCACGTTGGACATTAAAATCATCGGCAACGACCAAAATGCCCGTTGGACGTACACTGAACAGTAAAAGAGATAATTTCCCGTATAACTCATCTTTGACTTCAGACGAGCTGCAATTAGTGAGCGCATACACAGATGCGACGAAAAAAACGAAGACACTTCAATCGACTCCTGTTGACCCGTACAGAACCGTCCAATCAAAGTGCACAAAATGGCCGTTGACTGGAATCCAGTCTAACAGTGCGCGTTCGGTTGGCGCGCTCAGAGCGATCCCAACACCAGCCTGATCACGAGCGCACGAAGCAGGATCACCGAACACGCTAAGAGTGAAGCGAGAGAATGAGGTTGCATCTGGGCTACGAAAAGTGATCGTGGAAGTGCGATCGTGTATGCGCATTTTGAAGACAACATACGTCAATTTTGAGTTTCAAGAATGCTAGCTAGGGCAACTTGTTGCCCTATTTGGGTGAATGTCCGGACATTGAAGACACCCAAGTGAAGTGAACATTTAGGTTTAAGTAATGCTTCCTTGCAAACTACTTTTCCCCTTCCGCCAATGCTGCCATCAGATAATTTCGTCGAGTCGCGGCTTTTCGCAGTAACTTGCATGGTCCCTGCATCAGAAGAACAAAAATTAGAAAGGATGCTGAAGATATTCGAGCAATCGATACTTCGCGGACGCCGGACCGCAGCCTCTCGCTAACAAGTTTGACCGACAGGGCAACAGGGTGTAAATTCAACACGGAGAATACGAGCAGTGGCACATTTATCACTGTCCAGCCAGTTCAATGCAATGGACAGCGCAGTCCTGATTATACTGCGCAACGACGGAAACAGTATGAGATTTATCATTTATTTGAGGGTTTTTTAGACGAATACTTCTAGCCGCTGGGCAGAAGAACGACTAGGGTACCAGATCAAAGCCTTTAATTCTAACGAGAACCTATCCACAAGACAACGGGGAGTGGCTGGGTGGAATCTCTCTTCTATTTTTTTCAATCTTTTTTCCTTCTTTAATGAAATAACAATGCACATCATTTTTGAAGAAGAGGGCCGCGGCCAATAGAGGGCTGCCAAGTGAGGAACTTGACCGGTAGTGGGAGGAATCGAACCCGCGACCTTCACGTTCAAACGCCACGACTTTATCCGCTTGGCAACCGCCGGCCGTTATCCTTCCATTTATTTTCCGAACGAGTTGCCAGTTCAAATCAATCCATAACCTGGAGGACCAAGAGTCTGCTTCTTCCGAACTCTACTCATTTTCCTTCCAGCATGATTGAATCCTCGGTTTGGGACAAACCATCCAGTATAGCTCGTTGGGTCATGGAGACACACAAGCCGTCACGCCACGTGAAAGGTGCATTTTATCTGTGACAGGTTTTTTCATTCCCCTGAACTCGGCAACTGTAGATCGGTTTCCCCTTCCTCAGTCTTATCCAAAATCATGGAAACCGCGGCCCCGAGACATCATGCGCCCACGACTGACCACCAGTGCTTATTTCGCGACTATAAGGAGCTTGCTGGTATACGCTTCGCACATCTGATTCTCCGCTGTCAACGACCACGGTGAATTACATTTGGTTTCCTCCAAATATTTCCAAGGCATTCAATAGCTTTTCTAACAAAGTACTACTCACGATGCTGCTTGATTCTGCATTCGGTGTAGAACTGATTTTCTTGTCTTTCACCTACCTTCGTGGATGATCTATTGTAGTCCTGGGAAACGGTATCCCATCGAGGATGTATCAAGTGACCACTGGCCTACCACAAGATCTCATGCTCTCTCTCTCTCATTTCGTCTTTTCTCTTTTATTTGATTTCCTTATAATTTTCTCCAATCCTGTCCACGCTTTTGCTGATGACAACAATAATCATTTTTCTGTTTCTCCTCTTCTTTTGTATCATCAAACAACATTCCATGAGCTCGGCCCACTACTTGCGTATCATAGAACACCGATCTCGGATTCCGACAGGCGTGGGATTTTTCAAGGTTTCTCAAACAGTTTACAACCTCGTCTTTCTTAAACATGGCTACTTGAACCAAGAACTTTCGACTTCGATGCGCTAAACTCATCTCCCCTGTTGGTTTTTCCTTGTTTTCCTTACAATGGTCCCATATCAGATTCGTGGATAAATCTACCAAATGGGTGTATTTCGTGACAATTGCCAAAATACCGCCACAAAACGAATTACAAAATCACTCGAAATCAATTCGTATCTTCTGTGCATCACTACTACTTTATATCCGTGTGACACTTACGCGGACTTCACGAAGTAACAAAATACGCTTATTTGCCATGAGCCAACTAGAATACTTTCCAATGCCCGGTGTGATGCACCTTTGTGCTAACCCCTTTGGCTAACCGAAATTCCTTGTCTTCAACGCTGCTGATTTTCTGTCACAGCAAAATAATTTCGGATCGCTATACACTAACGTTAAGGAGGTTGCGCGAAGTAGTTGATGTTCCTGTTCGAATTTGCCACATACAGAGGACATCAACTTGAACAGAGGACCTCCGTCTAGGTGCGTTGCAATGTGGACCGTTTCGCATGTTTAGTGAAGACCTTGGGCGACCGTATGTGCTGGGAATGATAACAAAGAGTTTTTGTCTCCGCAAAATGAAGTGGTGGCAACTGGGCATTTCAGATGATCGTTCTGTAAATGAGACACGACGGCTACCTTTCCGGCTTTTCAGCCTTCTGGTGGTTGCGGTCCCTTCCTGAAAATGATGCACACTTGTCGTTTCATTATCGAAGAACGTAAAACAAAAGTCTATGCACCAGCGGATTCGACGACCTAGTCGTTTTGAAGGAAAACTAACAAATAAAACGAAGACAGGAGAGTGGACTAATAATTTATTGTGGAATGTTTTCTTATTGGTAGAGGTAAGAAATAGTTCAAACCACAAGAAGATCCAATGGGAAATTTGATTAGCACTTGCTGTACCGGTAAATACAACGTAAATCTGCAACGGTTTCATTGGGACCGGCGGACGGCAAACCGGTGGTTTTGAAGACCAACACAACCTGATTATTGCTAATTCATTCGAAGCAATTATTCAAGAACAGTTGGAAGATTGATCAAGCGGAAATAACCATGGTAGGTGCGCAATTCGCAAACAACATAGATTACTTTGCGTGTTTTACCAATATCCTAGGTGACCAAAAACACCTCTCTTTGAGAATGGAAAACCGCATATCGCTAGAAAACGTAGCGCGTTTTTGAGTAAGTACAAGGGAATCCATCGGTTTACACATCCTGATGCATTCAAGGTTCCCGTCGCATGAGAAAAACGGCATCTGGTTTTCCGCGTGAGAGGTCTCACTAAAAGGAGTTTGCATTAGAGATCTTTCCTAATTAGGTATAACATGTTTTCAAATTGTTCTATGCAGACGGCTCGAGTCCTGTTTTTCACGCTGCTACTAACCCAACAGGTCACATTATTCGATCATAAGTTAACTCTTTACTGCGTGCAGTAAGACCGTCGGAAGGTGACCTGGATTACCAGACTCATAACCTTAGCGGAACCCACTGCGTGGCGATATTCATTCGTCGATGATCTCGGTTTCACGGCGAACTTTACTGAGGTGAACTGTCATTGTGCCCACGGCCGGGTAAAATTTTGTCAATTTGCCTACTGACAAGCGTATGAGTAGTCCATTGTGGAATGCAGCTTGAGGGGCGGGAAGTCTCGGATTACTTTCTCCCACTTTATAGGACGCATGACACAAGGCTTAACCAGTTCCTACGCTTGCATGTTGCGGTTATGCTTGAGCGGCATTTCTTCGTTATCTTTGGTCTTCTTCAGCCGATTTCAATGCAAAGGTATCAGACTGAACGGTAATTTTACTCTGAATTCCAACCTGTAGTCACTAGCCTATGGGCAGACAGTTCCATCTTTATTTCCTTACCTGTACTGCCAAGGATTTTGCTCCTGAGGACGAGCTTTCGTGGTCTAACTTATCTTTTCTTTTAATCGACAACCCCATGCAGAGACAACTATCCATGCAGATACTGTCCTCCCTAACCAATCGTATTGCTGGGTTTGACTCTTCACTGTTCCCAAGGCCGGTAAACCCTCTCCTTTACCTGTAATCTTTCGTACAACATTAATACATTCAACCCCTATAGCAGTAAATCGGTTTTGTCATAATTTTTTCGCTCCTTACTTACATGGCATATCCGTTCTTCTGTTATTCATGGTTATCGTGCGATAAAAATGATAAACAACCGGTCAGTAAAGAAATAACATGATCTCACAAGATGAGAAGCTTACCGAGGCAAATCGTTGGCTGATTACCGTCCGAAGAGCCAACGCACCGGAAGCGACTGTCTACCGGAAACAAACAATGCAAACTGGTTTTTTCTCAAGTTATAACCTACCAAAAGTCCACCAAATATAGGAAGTCCAAATGCATTGGCCAGGGTCAACTGGAATGGAAACTGACTAGTTTGATTGGAATAGAAAGCCGGTACAACGATCACGTCGAGCATACCTAAATCGGCGCAACAATTTACCGAATATGAAACTGAATCACAACCAACACCTACCAAGAAAGCAACTGACTAGTCCGAAAAACCCACAGAAGAAACCCAGAAATTGAAGACCATTTAAGTATCTGACAAACATCCAAGTGCCTGTGGGTAGGTACAACTGTCGCTGGCGATCCCGCAAGAATATTCGATTCAATCCTAATGTGTTGCTATGTCGTTCCATTCTGTCGGCAGGCAACAGCCTCAGTCGACTCTAAATAGATGTAAGGTACAAGCGCAGAAATAAAAAGCAAAAACTGGGAAGATCAGATGTGTGAAAAAGAACAATTTACAGTCAACCAAAATTACCAACAGCTACAACCTATAAATACGGGAAGAAAGACTTCAAAAAGTCATACCGCAAGATTTTCTAAACGCCTGAAAAATCGTCACTGTGTTGGCAGCGAGCCCTTAGGTTTACAGGGAAGAATCCAGTTCGGTTTGCACTAATGTGTTCTAGTTGTGGTTCCTACCTCACTGCATCACCTGCTCAAACAGAAAAAAGAACGAGGAACAATAAAAGACCTGTTGCAAAATAGTAAGTTGAAGAACTATACAGGAGAATAAAGATCTCGAAAGTAAGAACGCCACTGACTGCGGCACTAAACCATATCACCAATTGTCTACAACGATGGTTGCAGGGGATCTCTTGGACTCCAACCCGGTAGTCTAATTGCACCTATAGGGGCCGATACACCAGTTAAGCGTCCATACTTTTTACTCGTGTTATCAACTGGGCACCAAGGACCATCCATCAACCACCATCTGCTTCGAAAATCAGCGCACAACGAGGCAGTCGTTCTGTGGGCATGCGCAAAATCTGTCCAAACCAAGTCAACATATTCTGACTCAGTGCTTGTTCTTTAGACCAGTGCCTTACCCCTAACTTCTGAGTTGTTTACCGTGTTCACCATGCAGCGTTAAACTGTTGAGCAGGACTTGGTGACCGCTGCATTTCTCACATTGTAACACGTTGCTACAGAAAGAACGGACAACCAAGGTGACAGGGGAATAAACCTACAAACGTGGGAAAAGAATGGGTGCAGCTGTAGCTGACATAAGGAACAGTCTAAATGAGCAAAAACATTTGGTTCAATCATTCTGATTCCACAGAGCGCAATAACACGGTAACCACTGTTCACGATTCGCTGTCATATCCTTTATAGTCTCCAGCCGAGTGGTTGAGGGATCTTTGTACCCCAACAACGAAGCGGTGAGTTACCCACCATAACTAGGTTTGCCGAACATTGTTTCGCCATGACATGTAGGTGTCCGTCACACGCAGCACGCACCCCAAAAAACAAAATCCACTTGGCTTGGTACCCTACAATACAGTGTTCTCTGAACTCACATTCAATGATAGGTTCCTAACATGCATATTATTCACGCGGTCATCCCATCCAATCCTCGAGATTCTACGAAAACACTGATGATCAAAATTCCCCAAGCGACGAACATCCTCGCCGGACAAACCCCACGTCTCGCTGCCATACGACAGAGTTGAGCGCTCTGCGACAAAGTACACATGACCTTTCAACCTAAGCAAAATATCAGTTCGGTGCCACAACGAGACTACACCTTGACGTGGTGTGACGGCTTGCGTGCCTCCATGATCCAACGAGCTATACAAGATGGCTTATCTCAAGCCGAAGATCCAGTCATGCCTGGAAGGTCAGTGGGTAGAGGCCTGACGAAGCAGTCTCCTGGTCCTCCAAGTCGGGGGTTGATCTGAGCTAGCAGCTCAGTCAGAAAAACGAGTGGAAGACTAATTGATCCAAGTAGATGGGCGCCCACTCAGCTATACT
>LUCM01004403.1:1298-16051 GCA_008360955.1 Fasciolopsis buskii | reverse complement strand
GTGATGAGACCTCCTCTCCAACATCTCCTTCAAGTATGACTAGGCTCCCGAGGTATTTGAAGCTACCGACTACTTCTATCCGATCACCACAAAGGATGAGCACAGGCAAAGGCTCCTGCCAGTCTAGAAGTGTCTTGCATTGTGAAAGTGCAAAACACATACCGTACCTGGAAACCTCAACCGCCAAGCGGTCTAACGCGCGTCGAACCGTCTGTAAATTGTCACTCGGCAAGGCGATATCATCGACATACTCCGAGCCAAATCTCTGTTCCCTTGGAAGAGTTCAACTACACCGTCTAGAAGATTAGATAAAGCGTTTTGTACGACATCCTCTATGACAAATTTGAAAAGAAATGGTGATATAGGGGAGTCTTGCCGATTTCCGCTGGAGATTATGGAGGGTGGTGAAAGCTGTCCATAAGCCCTAACCCAACCAGGCGCATAAGGGTAGAGCTCCTGGAGAACCGGCACGCACTTATTAAATACTCCATTGCTCAACAAGCAATACTCTAGTGCAGGCCTATCAACAGAGTCAACGTCTGCGCGGATTGCTAAGAACACGATGACCGTTGGCTTTTGGAAAGTTAGACGGTGCCGGAGGATAAGGAATTGATGAAGGTATTCACGACCAGCGCAAAACCCGGTGATCCTCAACGGAAAGGTAAGCCATGAAAGTTCATGAGTCTCCTGTGACCATTGCACTTCCATACTTTGAGTCAGTGAATCATCAAGTTCATCCTAAACGAAAAGCGGAAGATGTTCGTTTGGTTATCGATATGTGGATGATATCGTTAAGATTGGATGGAGTGACCGGACAAGCAATTTTAAGGTCAGAAGCTGAGTACCGAGTTTTAGTTCAGAGAAAACTCCACAATACATCAAATCCAGCTTCGTAGACTTCGCTGGTTAAGGCATAACTTGAGTAAGGCGAACACGTCTACCGTATAGTTCATTGTTCTCTACTCCTGACACTCGATAAAAGCTAAATGCAGGTCAAGAGATGGAGTGTAAGCAGAGGAAAAGAATGTACAACAAACTTCAGTAGATCAAGTATCTCACGTCTCTGTGGTTGGAATCCATTTGGCTGGAGACACTGAAAGACAGCAGTAAACCATGAATGGTGATCAGCGTGTTGTCACTTCGCGCTAAATCAGAATGACTAAACAACGTGCGTTTACATATTTAGCCTACATTCCATACATTGGCTACGGCTGTTCTTTTCTCTTCACAGCTCTATACGTCCTTTCTTTGTCCACCCCTTATGTTCATCCTTTCTATAGCAACGTGCATGAGGGTGAGAAAGACAGTGGTGATTGCAGCTCACCCTATTGTTAAATGCTTTACGAGTGTCATGATGATAGGCTATCCGGGATGGCTCTGAACGGTTTTCGTGGACAACGCGACACATGATACAGCGGCCTTATTCCTTACTGTATTTCACAGACAATAAGATAAAGCGATCGACTTTTAACTGATAGATGATCCCTCCATAAGAGACGGGCATTAAAAGCAATCGTAAATAGCCCTGCTCCTTGGTGTTTTCAAGCAGTGCCAGCCTCAATGATTTTTAAATAATTCGTCAAAGAGCACTAATGTCCAATTCTTCATCGAGAAGCATGGCTCAGTTTATCCTCTTCAATCCGTTTAGGAATAATAGATAATATATATACATCACGACAGTTGATCCCCTTGCAGACAGCAATCTCCAAGCTTTCAAAAGCCAATGACAAAAGACCACTCGTAAAATGCACAAGTAAACACAACAGACCTATTAGGGGACCATAACTTTCCTGCAAACATTTACTCTGAACTCGAATCTCAGGTGGGGTGCGACCTAAACCTACTGGTTCTGATACCTAACGAGAAAACGTTTGTGCTGTGCCCTTATGGTTACCAGCAATGAAACTCGGAGCCTGAAGCAACTGAAAATCACAATCGATCCCGTTCTATTAAAAAATGCCGAGTTTGTTTCGGATGTCCTCGCTCCTTAACGAGAAGTCCTTACTTGGGAGTCGTTCAACTGGTGCGCTAAGATCTGTGGCCTACCGGATATGAACACTGTATCAAGTAGGGATGATGTAAAATAAACCGCTGAGAATCATTTCAAAATCCATGTTGGTTACGATATTGCATGCAATACATTGTACCGGGTCCGTATTCCAGGTGGATTCTGATGGATATGCACCGCTGATGGTTTCTGTCAAAGATGAAACAAATACACAGTGTGCTTCCATGAGGTTAGGTGTTAGGTTGACTACGTATGATGCACGACAAGTCTGCTTACGACAAAACCGAACACCGGAAAATGTGAAGGTAATCAGGGGCCAACGAAATCCTATGATAGTCACTAACATCGCGCACTTTAAAATTGACGTATCGAAACAAAATAAGGGGGTGGCACGGACCCGTTTAGAAATAGACACCAACCCAAGTCCACTGACTGACGATGGTCAATCACGTAATATCATGGCACTTCAACCAGAAGGCCGCCACCGGTCTCTTTCCCTTCCTAGAAGCCCGGAACTGGTCGGGGCTCCGTTACTGAAAACAGCGCCCGTTAATATCTCGCCAACAAAAGAAGTAAACAAGAGAAATACGACTTTTATCATCGGTCATTCTATGGACTTCATGTATCTATTTGTACGACTTTACACCTCCGCACCGGGCTAGTGTGAAAAATACCAATCAGACACACTAGCCAACTTTAGATTTTACACATGATTTTTTGCTCAAAAATCCTATTTAAACATTCCTGAACTTGTTATTGAACAAATCATCTAACCCCAAAGAAAAAAACGATCTAGTGTCAATGCTTTATGTCATTTATATATTAGTAACATTTCACGTCATGACTGCATTATCGAATCGAACCTCAAATCATCTTTGGATCGGTAGATGTTAACTAGACCCCGTCTGTAACCGATATCACCGACGAAAAACAAGAAAACCTCTGGATGATCGACAGCCCGTCGAATGATTTTCGAACATTGGTGAGACAGAACTAACTGCATAGACCAAGGTCATTTTATAGGTGCTCCCATAAGATACTGAATTCCCAAAATATTGGTATATAAAAATAGCGTTGCATCAAGGGCAGGAATTAACAGAACGTAAGATCATGTAAAAGAAAAATATGCGTTTTCTATTGTGCAATTTAAACTCACCGTCCCGCCTCAGTTTCTCTACTTTCGGACCCAACAAACGCCGGATCGGTTCGCAATGACTGGACAGCCATAAGTCTAAATGAACCTCATCGTCCGTGCGAGCATCCACAGAAGCCTCGTCGATATCGTAAATCGCAGTGGCTGCCGCTATCAGTGCAACCAGACACGTGGTTGCCGCTTTGCGCATCGCTTCAGCCGTGCGCCCGGCACGCCATACACAGGCCGGTAAAACCAGTCGGGTTAAGCAACGACTCAGACAATTCGGGGAAGCTAATGCATTCTGTGGGGTGACAAAGGGACTAGAGCAACTCAGTTTGACGCTGAATTAAAAGAGTCAATTCAGTTCTCTGTGACAGACCAATACTAATCACTAAATACAGCAAACTTTAGGTGAGTTTTAAGTACTTGAAAAAGAATACAAATATCAGAACGTCATTCGCTTCAAAAAACATCTCACCCATCCATGTCTCAGTCATTATGATTAGTAGTAACCTCACAGCCGTTTCCAGAGAGATTCAGAACCGCTTTGCATCACTGGTAGGTAGTCATTTACCGTCTACTTCTGGAGCAACGGAATTCAACGAAGCCACGCGAAATCCGCTTCATAGGCACCTTAACCAGTTTGAATTCCGTAATTTGCTCAAAGATCATCTTGTGAGTGTACATGCCGAATCTCACCTCGGTAAAGTTAATTTGTTACTCGCATGATATCCGAGCAGTCCTGTTGGGATATCGACACCAAAACACCAGGGATCTTCAAGTCCTTCGTTCCCAATAACTAGGACTCTAAAGAACAGTGTAAACACGTCTCTTGGTGAATAAACGCACACTATACCTATATGACCAACGGTAGCTTAAAGTATTAAAAGTCAAACAAACAATCACCAAGCGAGACGTCACTATTCGGTCAAACAAATTTATCATCGCATAAGGCATCTCCTGGTATAGGACGCCCCAGGAAACGCAAGGCAAATCCTAAACATCGATGAGCCGTTAGTAGGATTTTCCAGAAATAAATACAACAATGGGATTCCAGTTCAAAAGTATGACACTACGATTGAAATGGCTCAGTGTACGAGCAAATAACCATTCCGACATTCTTGTGAGAGGATAAGAGCAATTGCAAAATCTAAATAAATAGCTTATTTGTTGATGGCATACTGGGAATGATTCAACAGTGTAATAACACGACCAATGAAAGCGACTCACACGAACAGCCGTATTATCCGTGAGACGAGTAAGTAACATGAGACCTCGCAGTCTCAGTTCGGCTTCACTAGCCATAGTCAGTGGATCCGTGCCACCGGGAGACTTTTCCGCATCAGCTCCCGGTTCTCGATCTAATCGACAGCCACGTTCTAACAGCTGCAGTGCAACGTTTAGGCAACTGATCGAAGGGGATGGGGATGGTGCTGACGCGTGGGGGTCTGGAGTGACCGTCGACAGAAGAAGAGCTGGACCGGCTAACTGCACACATCGGGAAAAGATAGCTAGTCCGACGGAACGAGGATGCCAACTGCCTGATCGAGTACAGTCTTTATCCAGTCTTTGGAACAGCTAAAGGCCAATGAAATATATGGTTGATTTAATATCAACTCTATTAAGCGAAGGATATAAATGATTCACCATACAAAAAGGCCTTTCACAAGTTACACTGCAAATCTTCCCTCAGAAGCCCAGAATCGGGATTTTATTTTCACAAATAGGACGCAAAGATCCTTGTTCATGGGATGCTTGGTGCACGAGTGAGTTGAAGAGGGTATGTCCAGTAGCTTGTAGGGCTCACTAAGCGGAAAGTGGTTCTGCAACCATGAGCATGAAACTTGGAGTAGCACAGATCGGCCAAGTTACCCAAGGTCAGGTACAAAAACCGGCCAGAGAACTGAAATGGGAATCTAGAATTCAACCCTCTGATCATTTTTGCGCGACAATTTAGCTGATCACCGCCCCGATATCCAATGCAATAATTTGTGCAGTCGTGTCTGAAACTGCATCTTATGCACTGTTTCACCATTGGTTTAAGATATTTGTAAGAAAAACTATCAACGTTATATTCCGACCCAATTTCACTTCTTGCCAAACTATACTAAGTCTCATCATGAAGTAACTTTTTCCCGAGAGATAAACTCCGAAATAATGCTTTATCTGGATTCAATCATTCACTACACGACAATTTAGCTTACTCCACGACATATTAAGACGAAAATGCAAACTGTTCCACGCCCGGACGGTAATTTATCGTATCACAGTCCCCGTAATTTAGTTCATACAGGCATAAATGGGATTGCAAGCAGAACCACCGTGAAATTTTTCACTAGTGACAGGTAAATTAAAGAAAACTCGCTACATCTTAGTTTTTAACATTCTAATTTGAATTATATTTCGGGAGAGCACTTTTACTTCCTTGTTAAAATAAGTGAACACGTAAATGAACTAAATCGTAGACGCATCGAATACTTGTGGTAACGTGCTCAGAATAACCGGGTTGGTGACACGTAATTCAGATTAGTTCACGGAAATAAGCACACCTTAGCTTTACAAATTTTGTAAACATTTGACTCAAATTTTCNGAGACCCTTTGGTATCGATTCTTGTCGTCCTTAAAACGTGAAACGGTTGATGGATTTGTGCTCTGATCAATCGTCTCCCCAGTACGAGCTTCGGAAGTTTTAAACGCCGGAACGCCACCTGGTGTCTACCGTCTTCGAGTCACCGATGGACCCAAATTGACTACATCGCCATTAGTTATAAATGGCGGTGCGGTCTACAAGACTGTTGGTTGTATTGGAGAACTCCCTTAGACTCCGACCACGCGTTACTATGCCCTAAGCTGTCCATGCGCTTTAGTGGATGCTCAAAACGCATTGTGCAGCGTCGGTTGGATGGCCACAAACTATCTAATCCGACTCATTTATCAATCTCACGAAGAGCACTGGCTGCAAAGCCCCACTTCAAAACATCAATTAGTACTGGTCACAGCTAAAGGCCAATGAAATATATGGTTGATTTAATATCAACTCTATTAAGCGAAGGATATAAATGATTCACCATACAAAAAGGCCTTTCACAAGTTACACTGCAAATCTTCCCTCAGAAGCCCAGAATCGGGATTTTATTTTCACAAATAGGACGCAAAGATCCTTGTTCATGGGATGCTTGGTGCACGAGTGAGTTGAAGAGGGTATGTCCAGTAGCTTGTAGGGCTCACTAAGCGGAAAGTGGTTCTGCAACCATGAGCATGAAACTTGGAGTAGCACAGATCGGCCAAGTTACCCAAGGTCAGGTACAAAAACCGGCCAGAGAACTGAAATGGGAATCTAGAATTCAACCCTCTGATCATTTTTGCGCGACAATTTAGCTGATCACCGCCCCGATATCCAATGCAATAATTTGTGCAGTCGTGTCTGAAACTGCATCTTATGCACTGTTTCACCATTGGTTTAAGATATTTGTAAGAAAAACTATCAACGTTATATTCCGACCCAATTTCACTTCTTGCCAAACTATACTAAGTCTCATCATGAAGTAACTTTTTCCCGAGAGATAAACTCCGAAATAATGCTTTATCTGGATTCAATCATTCACTACACGACAATTTAGCTTACTCCACGACATATTAAGACGAAAATGCAAACTGTTCCACGCCCGGACGGTAATTTATCGTATCACAGTCCCCGTAATTTAGTTCATACAGGCATAAATGGGATTGCAAGCAGAACCACCGTGAAATTTTTCACTAGTGACAGGTAAATTAAAGAAAACTCGCTACATCTTAGTTTTTAACATTCTAATTTGAATTATATTTCGGGAGAGCACTTTTACTTCCTTGTTAAAATAAGTGAACACGTAAATGAACTAAATCGTAGACGCATCGAATACTTGTGGTAACGTGCTCAGAATAACCGGGTTGGTGACACGTAATTCAGATTAGTTCACGGAAATAAGCACACCTTAGCTTTACAAATTTTGTAAACATTTGACTCAAATTTTCCACCGGACTGAGAAATTGTGAATTATCGATTTTAGTCAGGAATGTTTGTGAATTTGATTTCGATAAACCGAAATGCAAATGTGTCCAAACGTGAAGAGGGGATCGGCATATAGGAGTAGGAAACGACATTGACAAAACATTGGATGAACTCATTGGTCTAGTGGATCTGCTGCACTACAAGCGCATAGGGATCAGTAGTCGTGGTGAAAACATTGAAATAGAGAAGTGCTCCAAAAATGTACAGGTACGAACTGGTGTAGTGTACCGATTTTCAATGCACGCTTCTTTTAAGGTCCCAAAACTACTTGACAAGTTTAATTCGCCATAAGTAGTAGTACCATTATTATTTATTATTCTGCTGATGAGTCTAGCCTGTTTGATTCTGTCTCCGTGGACGAAGATTGCTGTCGATTAAAGAGGTCGAAATGCATGGGTCATAGAGAGCCCCAACAAATACCAACCAAAATAAAACAGCAAGAAACGTCCAACGGTAAAAATGGTAAAAGCCATTTACGTTCTTTTGTGTTCTAATCAATTGTCCTCATTGCGCCCTTCTTTTGTAAGCGGCTTTTACGTGAATCATAAAATTACGTAAAAAGCTGCCGTAACCATATATATATATATTATCGTAACCTAGCAAGAAGTTCCCTTATGAGATCTGCCTCAGTAGGCAAAGGCGTAAAGGCAAACACTTGAATTTGTACTTATTTATTCTCAAGGAATTTTCTTCTAGAAATTCCCGTTTTGGTAAAGTTTTTCGGCGTTTCAACAAGTCATTTCCTCCATCGTTTCGAAAGTATGCACGCATAGATTCCAACCGCAGATGCTATGGAAAGATACCATAGTTTAACAAGCGTGCAAATGACCGTTGCAAAAAGCAAGCTGGAGAGGGACTGATATTGATTGCATTTTAAATGAGTGCTAAAGTAAGTGGTGGCAACTCTTGAACGCAGGCATGATTCAGGATGTACCCGCGATCTCGCCTCCCGTCGATCCAGAAAAACGAGGATTAATTTATCAGTTCGTGTCTGGATCATCGATTGTTTCTCTCCAGCACCAAAGGTTCTTAGGTTCGAATCACTACTTGGGCAATTAACCCCATTCGTGTCAGCACGGACCAACATTTCAACCACCACCGTGGTGAAGCTAGCGATAGCGAGCTGCATCAGAATTGCTTGATCGTAATAAAGTATTCTCTTCGAATTCGACCACGTCTCATTTCGCACCAAGTGTCCATTTGCTTCCCGTGGAAGACCGAAAACAAACGACACAAAAATACGTTCTTAGACTGACAAAGTCTGATCGACTCTCCTAACCAGATTCACAGAAAAAAGCACTAGCTGAAAAAGCCGGGAGGTGACCTGCTCATAGTATCAGACAACACTGGTCGCTTTAGCAAGAATGCCTTTTTATTCGACCCAGGGCCATCTTACCGTTTGAAACCCTCGATTCCTAGCCCATTGAATCTCCGCGCCTTCTTGAGCACGACACGGCCTCTCCGATGGAACAAGCTTTGATAAAATTACAGAAGTCTGAAGACGACAGACTCCGGTGATCTTTCTGGTCCTCTATTAGGGAACGGTTTGGAAAGGAAGCTTGTCGCAAAAAATTTCAGATCCTGTCCACACAGCCTGGATCCTCTAGGTTGTTTCTACTTTTTATTGGGAGGATGATTAGGTTGTCCGGCTTTTATGAAAGGTGAGGAACGGGTGGGATTTCGTGTCGGCCAACGGTTGTGTAAGGATCGCTGTGGCTTCCAGAGACCAACAACTCGTGGATTCTTAGACACTCGCGCAGCCTTCGAATTCATCGACATGATCAGAAACATGGCCGTTGAGAGCAGATGTACGAAGATTTTCGGTGTTTTAACACCGCTGCTTTGGTAGCACTGGCAGAATATAGAGAGAATTTTGTATCTCAGAGGTTAGATCTAAGGTACTGAATCCTCTGGTCCAATCTTCGGAACAGGTGCTGAATTAGAATACATTAAGGTTGTCGGGACATATTGTGCATGTGCCTCGATGAACAGTGTTCTCTGAAACAAATAGTGGTTGGAATACGGGTCGGGTTGATGGCACGGCAAAAAAAATTAACCAGTGTGCCACGGTGCATAGATACAGTTGGACTACCGAGTCGAAGTGCAAGAGGTTCCTTAAGCAATGACTGGGAAAAGTCGGTGATATGGTTGATTGCCGGAATCAAGTGTGCTTGTTCTTGAAATCTTTCTCGTTTGATAACTAAACAATTCGCAGTATTCTTTTCCGTACTTCTCGATATCTTTCCTCTTTTGAGTAGACAGCTATAGCTAGATATACATATATATATATATATATATATTATATATATATATATTCCCTTTATAACCAATAACACAGTATCAACCTACTTATCACAATCTAAATGGACTTGCAGACATTCTTATCATGTTTAAAATAAACGTAGGCGACAAAGTAACCTATAGAAAAAACAAAGAGACCCGACAAAATGACAACATATAATCAATTATTGTTAGTCAGAAATGATTACCGGGAATATGTATCTGCCATGCAAGTGGTTCATATCGGAAGCCGATGCCGGAGATAATAAATTGGTCTGCCACACATCCAAGTTGTCTCCGGATTTTTCTGTTGATGTTGCTGTTTCTACCGCCGTTTTTGTCGTCGCAGTTCTCGATACCAGTGGTGTTAGTGTTTTTGTCTGATCTGTAGCCGATTCTTTATCATTAATGTGCGACCAATCCCGTGTACAAGCAGCCAGCCGACGGATTCCATTGTCCGTTAATTGGATTAAAGCTGTGCCGAAATCGGTCCCAGCCGACTCACCATCGCCCCAGACTGCGCCCAAACCCAGGAAAATTACATACAGATTCGATTGCAACTAAAAAGAAATTGGCAACGAGACCATTTGGAACAAATTCGTTTTACTCACTTCAATTTACTCCATTTATTGTTTTTTCGCAAGACAAGTTGTCCGAAAGTCATACAAGTGGATTAAAGAAAAAAATCATACAGAGCAAAACCATATGAAAAACAAAAAATTATGGTTTATATTTTTGTCGCTTTTTTATCAGAGTGTTCTTGTCCACTAGAGCCGTAAAAGCAGCGAAATTCTTTCCATGGCGTATTTCGCTGATGAAGCATCTTCGCATGCACGGAAAATAAGGTAAACGTTCATCTATCCGATTATCGATTAAAGATCGGGAATGGTCCATCCTGTTGTCCTGATCAGAAAGGTTGCCACCGCACACATTCGCAAACGTCATTGGGGTTTACGTACCAGTGTATGTGTAGTAGCACTGGAACATGGCGAGAAGGTCCTAAACAATTCATGCATTAGATGTGAGCTTTGGGTTGGCCAAAAGTATCAATCGTTAGAAGAGGCATCACAGTCAAATAGGTTAAAGCGTTTGAGACATGTTACGAATGTTCGCATATGGACACTCTCGGCACAGAGCTTTCTTCGAAGCAAGAAATGATTAGGAAACAGGTCAAGGTGGTCAGCCTATAGTATTGTGAAAAGGTGTGAAATTCTCACCAGTACTTTGTTCCGAATCAGCTGTCCGGAGTGCTTTCGGCGAGATCCCATGAAGCGACAGGTTGCAGACTTCAGGCCATATGACAACACGCTGATCACCATTCATGGTTTACTGCTGTCTTTCAGTGGGTCTCCAGCCAAAATGGATTCCAACACAGAGGACGGGAGAACTTGATCTACTCTGAAGTTGGTTTACATCTTTTCCTCTGCTGTACACTCCATCTTCTTGACCTGCATTTAGCTTTTTAATCGAGGACTGTCAGGAGTAGAGAAACCAATGAACTAGACGGTAGACGTTGTTCGCACTTACTCAAGTTATGCCTTAACCAGCGAAGGTCTACGGAAGCTGGATTTGATGTATTGTGGATTTTCTCGAACTAAAAACTCGGGTACTCAGCTTCTGACCATTAAAATTGCTTGTCCGGTCCACTCCAATCCAATCTTTAAACGATATCAATCCCCACATATCGATAACCCAAACGAACATCTTTCCGCTTTTCGATTTAGGATGAACTTGATTTGAATTCCACTGACTTCAAAAGTATGGAAGTTGCAAATGGTCACAGGAGACTCATGAAACTTTCATGGCTTACCTTTTCCGTTGAGGATCACCGGGTTTGCGCTGTCGTGAATACCTTCATTCAATTCCTTATCCTCCGGCCACGTCTAAATTTCAAAAAGCCAACGGTCATCGTGTTCTTGAAATTCCGCGCAGACGTTGACCTCTGTTGATAGGCCTGCACGTAGAAGTATTGCTTGTTGAGCAATGGCAGTATCAATAAAGTGGCGTGCCGGTTTCTCCAGGAGCTCTACCCTTATGCGCCTGGTTGGGTTAGGCTTATGGACAGCTTTCACCACCCTCCATAATCTCCAGGGAAATCGCAAGACTCCCCTATATCACCATTTCTTTTCAAATTTGGTCATAGAGGATGTCGTACAAAACGCTTTATCTAAATCTCTTAGACGTGTAGTTGAACTCTTCCAAGGGAACAGAGATTTGGCTCGGAGTATGTCGATGATATCGCCTTGCCGATGGACAATTTACAGACGGCGTTCGACCGCGCGTTTAGACCGCTTGGCGTTGAGGTTTCCAAGTCAACGGTATGGTGTTTTTGCAAACTTTTACAATGCAAGACACTTCTAGACTGGCAGGAGGCCTTTGCCTGTGCTCATCCTTTTGGTGATCGCGAGTTAGAGTAGTCGGTTAGCTTCAAATACCTCGGGAGCCTAGTCATACTTGAAGGAGATGTTGGAGAGGAGGTCTCATCACTGCTTTGGATTCAGTTGTTAAGGATTGTTTTTATTGGGAGACAGAGACATATGGCTCAGAACCAAAGTCAATGCCCTTATTGCTCTGGCCCGGCCGTAGAACTCGTTAAAAATATTTCAAAAAGAACCAAACATTCACGAAACCTGGCCCTATGGTTGTCTTCAGGTGCATAATAAACCTATATATATATATCTTATTATTTGTCTATTGTCTCAGCGTATTTTTCCTTTAAACATTCCAAAATGCATACTTCAGTTTTTTGTTAAATAAAGCCATCATTCAGAGCCTTCTACTTCCGAATTCGAACGTGCCTACCGACTTAAAATCTCAATAACTTGTTGTGGGACTGCTTGCCTGCTATACATCGGGGATCTCACACTTCTCTGACAAAACCCTCCCACTTGTTCAGAACAGTTGTTTTCCTCTCCCTCTGCCCATTTGTGAATAGTTGGAGACAATCAACAAAACCTCACAAGACCTGTCATAGTATTTGTTTATGGAGACCCATGCTTCTGACGTTACTACCACTGCCATCCTGTCAAAGAATGGACTACCTGTTGCCTTCTTTTCTTGGACTTTGTCATCCAGTGAGCGGCATTACCCAGCGAATGAAAAATAAGCTCATGTTGTTGTTGAAGCAATCAGAAAGTGGCGTAATTATCTTATTGGTCATAGATCTACCATTGCCACCGATCAGAGATCGGCTTTCTTTACGTTCTGTCATACTCACACTAGTGAAATAAAAATGACAAAATAGAAAGATGGCGCATCGAACTTTATTGCTACGTTTCCGACGTCATCTACAGAGAGAGGGACAAAACCGCGGCCGATACGTCGTCACGCATTTGTTGCGCATCAACTCAAAATCCGCCTAATTTTCAGGAACTACATAGTTCTTTGTGCTATCCCGGTGTAATCCGAATGTTACACTTCATTCGTTCAAAGGATCAACCTTTCTCCATGGAGGAATTAAAATCCGTCAGATCCCGCTACACTGTGTGCGCTTAACTAAGACTTAGAGTCTTGAAAGCATCAGGAACCCTTATCAAGCCTATAAATCCTTTCAAAAGGCTGAATGCCAATTTTAAATTACCTTCACCTTCATCGTCACAGAGGAAGTATCTGTTAACCATTGTTGACGAGTATTCTCGATTTCCATTCGCCTTTGCTTGTAATGATATGTCTGCACCCGCCTTCCCAAATTGTTTGCCTTATTCGGCATGCCTCTCTACGTCCATATTGATCGGGGAACGTCGTTCATGTCTGAAGAACCGTGGACATTTCTTGTAGAGAAGGGTATAGCAACCAGTAGATTCACACCGTATAACCCGAAAGGGAACGGACAGGTTGGACGAATGAGTGGAATGGTATGGAACGCCACAACACTTGCCGTATCGCAGTGGGAATAGGCGCTGCCGGATTATCGTTATTGTGCGGCCTTTACTGTGCACTGCAACCAACGACACTATACGAATGATCTTTCTAGTATAGCCAAGAGTCGACATCCGGAATTACACCACCAATTCAGTCCACTACGGGCCTTGGACAATAGTTACCCCTGCGTTGCAGTTGCCTAGTCCTCCAAAGTATGACCCTCTCGTGGATGAAGTGGAGCTGCTTGATTGCAACCCATAGTATATCCATGTTCGTTTTTAGGATGGAACAGAAGATACCGCCTCACCTTGTAGCTTAGCCCTCCCTGGTAATCATAAACATCCGTATCCCGATAACACATTAGCTACAGATACTCGCACATTCAATTGTTCAGGAGACAGCCGCGAATATAGCCATACAATCATCCAGTAGCGGCGATGAACAACCTTTCGCTGACAACATGCAAAATCCAGACCCAACACCTTTTGAACAACAACAACGTACCCGTACCCGCCCATACAACTTAAGCAACGGAGAAGTTCGATTCTCCTCGACTTCAATAACTTGCAGACTAAAACAGGGCTTTGGGAGGGGGGAACCTCGACACTATTTGTCTACCGTTTTAGAGTGTTCCCTCTGCGGACATTCCAGATTGCATACCTCAGTTGACGTTGAATAAGGCCTTCATTCAGGGCACTCTACTTCTGAATTCGAACGTTGTAAAACCATCCTAAATGCTATATATATATATATATATAAACATATATGTATATATATCCGCCACAAACCCCACTCGGCAGGACGCCAACTTCCACCAACCGGCCTGATTCGGGGAGTTGATGCAGGTTAACGCCTACGAGTGCCGTATCCGAAGCGCTTTCAGAAATCAAAGTCAGAGACCGCTAGATGCTTCAAACTTTGCTTTCGGAGCGGTCCTGTAGCAGTTTTTATCATGACGCCTTCCTTTGATGGAAACAAAATACAGTGTTTGGTCGTGAACTGCTAGCAGTACATAACGCCACTAGACATTTTTCGCCACACAACCAAGGACCGTCATTTCACTCTGCTCACCAACCACAAAATATGCAATGCATAGTATGACCGCTATTCTTCACGAGAAGGCAGACAGTTACATTATATCTTTAAGTTCACGACTGACTCCAGCCACATCAAAGGTGAGCCGAACTGCGTTGCAGATGCCTTATCACGTACGCAGCTTAATACCTTGACGCGTTTTGCTTTAGACCCTCCTGTCAACAATGCAGTTCAGGCAAACAGTGAGTTTCACATGGAGGCATCCCGGTAGTCATAGCTCAAATGTTGCCAGGTAACGCTGGTTACAAACGCTGGTACGATATTCGGCATGCCACTCGGCTATTTTCCTGAAGTTGTGTGTTTGTGCGGCGTGCCGATTCTAGGC
>LUCM01004400.1:42312-54156 GCA_008360955.1 Fasciolopsis buskii | reverse complement strand
TTACCGTCAGCAACCATATGCACACATGAGCGACCATGTGATCGAGCCAGAGTTCAAAAGGGCTGGCACAAAATGTCTTTAGACCGAAAACTGCGGGTGTAGCGGATATACGGTAGCTCCGCAACTAGATATGGAGGTGACATGAAGAGATATTGATGAGTCGTATCCGCAAGACCGTGAAGGGCGAAATAAATCCTTGTCTTCTCTGTGTCTATTTATGTTCTTCCACTATAGATGTTTTGCACTACTGTGATTACGAGGATATGACCAAAAATGATAGTCAGACCAACATTGAGTTAGTGACAGGCTGATGGTTCATTTTTAAATTACGAATGATATAATGTTAATAACACAGCGCATCGATCTTTCAACACACTCCTTACGCCATTTGGCATTGAGGTTAGTCCAAAATCCTGATAGTTAGCGCAAAGTCACCGGTCTCCGTAGAAAAAAAAAAACCTATAACTCAATCCCGCTACTCATTGAGAATGAGGACTCTTTTTTGTATTAAAATCAGATACTAATAAGGGGAACAAAAAATTTGAATTTCGCTCAACAATTCCATTCCTCCATTTTCTAGTGCGTTTTCGGGAGATCGTTCACCTCATAATGCCCCAAGGCTTAGATTTACTTATGGACGTCCACGTCTGAAGATAGATTCTTCCAAACGGACCACAATGTATTTGGCCGTATATCTGTAAGATGGTCGGAGGCCCGAGAGCGAACTTAAACTTGCTCTTTCGAAAAGTGAGTCGTCGTCTCAAACGAGTGCATAAGACGTCGCTGTGTATATGGCGAACCATCAACCTCGCAAATGGTTTCGCTCACACCCAGTGCTTTTCTATTGACAGAATCCAGGATGAGATGAAATAGTATCAATGAAATAACATTGTACATCATTTTGCAGGAAGGGGGTCGCTGCCAGCAGAGGGCTGCAAAGTGCGGAAGTTGACCGGCGGTGGGAGGATTCGAACCCGCAACGTTCTCGTCCAAACACCACGACTTTATCCGTTTAGCCACAGCCGGCTGTCGGAGTACCGAATTTTCGCCCCAAGCTGAGGAAATATTATCGATGGGTTATATGGCTGTGAAATACAGAAAGCAGCAATCGTTCCCCGTTTTCTGAACCGTAGGAACCAAGATTAAGACAGCCTGCTAAATGTGCCTCTTTCGAGGACAGCCGATTTTCTGTGGTACTCATGTCTCTTACTAAAACGAAACCGTCACCCGGATTTGGTTTGTATGAGAGCTTCTTGGCAATATTTCGGATGAGAAAATGTGTTCCTTGATTGCATTCTGGGTACATACAGAGTTTGTGGTAAGTACGGTTGGAGCTCCTCTGACTTTGGTGCGGCCCCTGTCCTGACAACTGATGTTACAATTGTATGTTTCATTAATAAAAAAGAAGTAAAAGATAAAAAGAAAAAAGCTCCTTCTATCCAATCGACGAGCACTGCAGGCTGTTTACGAATACCTTCAGTTCTCATTTCCTCTAGCTGATCATTCACCTGCTGTTGCCAGTCAAAGCAGTGGATTTTCAATCATCTCCCCACTTTTTAGGGACAAACGCAACTAGCTCATAAGACAGGAAGCCCCGGAATCAACATTTCCAAGAAGGCACGGATTATAAACTTATCGAGATGCATTGACTGTGGATGCCTGACAAAGGACACGATCGAAATGTTGAATGGGAGTCACGTGGATAAAACAGATCGATGACCAGAATCTTTGCCAATATAGCACCACAACGGCACCACTTGGTCATTCTTTCTCCCAAACTAGGTGTTCCCGGGGATTATTATCACTTAGAATAGAGCAAAATTTGGTTCAGTAAACTTTAAACCAATTTGTGCTAGTGTGAACATGCACTATTTATTCAATTCCTTGTACTATCCACAATCAGACGGGCAAGCGGAGCGATTCGTGGACATACGCAATCGCGTGGCAGTGACCAAGTGGATAAGGTGGTGGCGTTTGGACGAGGACGTTGCGGGTTCGAATCCCCCTACCGCCAGGGTCAACTTCCTCACTTGGCAACCCTTTGTTGGCTGCGAGCCCCTACCTGGAAAATGACGTACACTGTTGTTTCGTCAATAAAGAAAAGACAGACTACCGAGGCACGGAAGCCTCAATTCCATTTGAAATCTTATCCCGCGGACACGTCGGTCGATGCCCAGCTCATCTGAGCCAGATGACAGATCACCAGCTAAGATATTTTTTTAGAAAACAGATGAAAACACTACTTGATGCAATGCTGCCAACTACCCCCGAACGGCGGGAGAAACAGAACAACGGAAGACCAGTGTACACACGACATCAAGCGAGATAAAAACAAAGCGGTCTTTCAAATCAGGTGACCTCGTGTCCAGTAAGAATCACGGGAACCGGCTTCCTGGTATTAATCAATGTCGGATTGGAAATGTTATGTTTGACATCCGATAAGAACGACTAAATCATTATTGCATCCAAAGATAGCAATATGCAACGTTTCGATGGCCTGATCGAGGTGTTTGGGGCTCATGAAATCCACCCATCCGATGATCAAATAAACTAAGTGATACGGCCAATTCTTCTCCGGAATGCATAAACTTTTCGTACGTTTTTTTTAACTTTGTTTGTTCATCCAGTGTCCTTCGTTTAATCCGTTCCGAGGTGGTAACCATATCTAGCACACCTGAGTGAGAATTGTTTACTCGGTGTGTGTGTGTGTGTGTGTATGTGCGTGAAGTTCAACAATCAAATCCGTTGACTATCCGTCCCGTAACACGACTCACAATCGTTCGTGGTCCCGGGCTCGTGTTCCAATTAGGCGATGCGTGTGTTTATGTGCTGCTAGCAATCTGGACAAAAGGTAAGAAACAGTTGCACATTCGTTGTTTCCAAGCTTTCGTACAAGGTGAACTAACCAATACAACATTGCATGAATAATTCGCTAAAATATAATTTACTATGAACAGTTTTGGAAGAATCTTATTGGTTGAAAAACTATACTGAAAACGCTTACCACGTGTACAAGAAATCAAGCATTCCGAAGAGCTAATCCGTCCAAATTTCTCACGCTGGTGCTTGTATGGTTGACATACTTCACTATCATTGGTGTTTTACATTGTGCGTTTCACAACACGCGGACCGAGGAAGAATCATACGTGTGTGCTTTCAATACGTATCACACCTTTGAGGATAACAATCAGTCTAACCACGAGACTTAAACTGGAGGTCTGTGAATACTGCTCAAGAATGTGGTTTCAGAATTAGAACGGGCATATCAGATTTGGTTCATCCGACGAGGTAAACGGCAGTGCCATGTGTTCAGTGTACAAAGGGTGACTGACTATTCTAACGGTCAAACAAGAGTTCGTAGCTTGTAAAACATTAAGTTAAGGTTGTGTCCGGATCTGTGACTGAACGGACGTTGTGGAGTTGCGGAAAGCATTGCGGAGTGGAAACGAGTAAACCGAGGTCCCTATGCACCGTAATTCAACGAAACTGTACATGGTATGCCGAAGCGTGATGAACCGCATAAACCGGCCCGGACACGTGAAATCATTTGTCTACACTGTCAACATAGCGTCCAAACTAGCCCCTACTCCCCGGGTAAACTGCGAAAGTGCCGATTCGTAAGAACCGTGGCAATGCTTTGCCCAGCTAGCGCCAATAAGTTGACTGGTGTGGGGGGCAGTCTACTCTGCATTTCCACAATATTTCGGAACCACGTCAAATTAAGTCGAAATGACGTCAGAACCATGTGGAATTAACCTTCCAACCAACTTGTTCAGATCTCGCCTGGATAGATTTGAGACGTGATCCATATCTGTGTAACTAGCCAACAATTTGACTCTCGAATAGCCTCGTGCACCAGATGTGAGCGTTCTCACCCAATTCCGAATAGTTCCGACATAATTCCGAATTGGCGTGCGAACTGATATGTGGATATCACATTTCGTGCACCGTCTGATGGTGATTTTCGCTTGCTTCCCTGTCCCCCGTGGCTGTTGGACAAAGTTTCACTTGCGCAAATCGGGTATCGACGAGATGCCCGTTCGACAAATTGTTCGGCAATCAAATTTCCAAGAGCCATCAAAATTTTGTTCGCTAATCCGATTCTTTAGGTCATAGTTCATATTTCATTTTGTCCAGGTGTACTCGTTTTTGGAGAATATTTGACATGATTGGTGGAAGGTTTAGCATTTCATCTACTGTGAACAAAATAACGTATTTGTACCTGCGTATGTTTGTGCGTCTGTGCATGCGTGTGTGTGTGTACACGTATTTAGATGCGGTGCGGTGTGTGCAGGATTACTTGCGAGAAGAACAAATCAGGATGTGAACAAAAACCTGTCAAGTGCTTCTGCTTTGAGCAGCACTCAAAAATGGGTGTATAGGTTGGACGTAGGGGAAGAATCATCAACTAAATACAGCGCTCATGTTCTACAAATGCTTGACACAGATTTCGGACAAATTCGTAAGATTTTCGTGTACTTGCTTATTTGTGCCCCGGTGCGTATACGTCTGTGTGTGTGCCAGCACACGAATGTTGTTCTGATACGTGTAACTTTCGTCTCAGTGATTTTCCCACCACTGACTAAACTTGTTAACGGGACAATTTATTGGAACTGGAAATGGAAGGGGGGGTGGGTAGTGGTAACAATGGTGGTGGTAGAGGTGGTGGTGGTGGTGGTGGTGGTGGTGGTGGATGTCCAACGCGTCCCAGCAACACCCGTGAGCATGCCTGGGCTATTCAGTCGGTTAATGCAACTCGGATGGGGGTCCGGCCTGGACAAAGGGTGACAAACTGTGGAGTGGTGTCCGTGTCCGATTCAACGAGATGAAAGCGGAGGGTTGAAGCGAGTCGGGTCTGCATCGGGCAAAGAAAGAAGTGTGCAGTTGGTGATGAGGAATGAAAATCTAATTTCTCGTCTAAATTAAAGATGCTCGAATAGTTCACAAACCAAGTCCGTCGGATAAGATGTCATCTGTGAAGTGTTTTCTCAACCCCGGGTAATGGTACAGCACCGAGAACAATTTGGGGACGCAACAGGTACAAGAACATGCAACAAGTGAGAGCTGTTATGTCCACTCTCATTTCGATTCCTGTGGGAAGAAAAGCGTAACTAAACCTCCCGTTGGATGAATTCCGGAAACCTGGCTCCGATCGTTGAACCGAGGGAATCAAGAGACTGTTAACCATTACGATTCGAGGCCCTGGGATCAACGCCGGACAACAGCTACATATGATGAGTTGTCTAAGTTGGCCCGTAAATACTATTCGAATCGGGAACGATCATGATTAAGCTGTTCACAAGTGAACTACGATACAACGTGACGTTGCAGCAGGGGTAACTTGGCTGTAGTGCCGCAAGCATGTCTTGATATGGTAATTGTGTCCGGAGGCATGCTACATTTACCCAACCTGAATGAAGGTGGACGCTCGTGACCTGCTCGTTACAGAAAGACCTGATCAGGAAATCGACAAAGTGAAATAGGGGAGATCAGGCAATTGAAATCACTAATATGATAGAAGTTTGTCAAAGCTATCAGTTCGTCGGTCAAAACAACAACGACCTTAGGAAACTGACTTCGTAAACACTGACGTACACCCCAAGTGCATCGCCTATGTACGCGTGATCGACCGACTAAGGATCAATCAAAACAATATCGATTATTATCGACCGTCCGCCATAAAGCCAATGAGAGAGTAGCTGTCATCAATAAAACACTGATAAGCATTTATCCGGTTTCCTGTTTCTTCATGTTTCCACGTTTGCAGATAATACTTGGGAAAGAGGGTGTACTAGCGGGGGGAGGGGGGGAAATGCAGGTTTTTATAGGTGCATACCCCCGGGGGAATGACGAATTAGAAAAAAAACAAACATTTGTCATCTGATTTATTTGGCCTGGCGCATTCACCAGTCTACTCATCATCCATTGCATACCGTACACTGTGACTGTTCTGTGGGCTTCGTGCTACCCGGATACCGAAATCAAATTAAAGTCTTATTTATTTAGATGATCTCATCCAAGCCCTCCATCAAAAACCTGGTCGTCAAGACAACAACGTAAAACCCGAGGCTCGCTAATCTTTTGGACTTGATGATAGTTGTTTCATTTCGCACGTGTTGTGATCGACACATATCTGCCGATGCCCGTTTGGTGAGTATGACACCAAGGTATTCACGCCCAACCGCCGAACTCATAGTTCCTGTTCTACTGTTGCCGAGTTTCATACACCTCAGCCAATGAGGATGCGAGAAATGAGATCAAGGTTTAGGGATATAACCCCCGTGGACTACGTATTGTCAATTCTGTACAATGTTCACAATTGGGTTGTGACATGTCGACTAAAAATAAGCCATTCCAAAATCCTTTATCCGCGAAAAAGTAACGATGTCGTTGCTGCACGCAACAAGTCGTTGTCTATTTTTGGTGTGAAAATGATGTTGTCCCATTCGTTAATCTGATGATAACTGACCGAATGAAACGTCGCTTATCTGTGCTGAACTTCACGTTTCGGTTGCCGTCCAGGAATAGCGATGTACTCAGATACAAAACTAAAAAATACTGTTCGAATACTTTTCCTACCTGTTGTCATGACCACAAATACTAGTAATCCGGCCAGCCGGGATTAGAAATTCTACGTTCCTGAATACCCTTCGGGCTAAATTATTTCCCAAAGTGTTTCGAAATTACGTCGAAACTATTGGAAAATTTCATCCGGCTGATTTATTCGGATCTCGTTCGCAGAACCTAAGATGTAATCCATTTAACAGAGGCAAACTTGTGAGCGCGTATTGTATGGTGCAGTGATCAGTTATGCATTGTGTACTCCGGAAAAGTTTTGTGAAACAGAGGCGTATTCTTACTCAGTTTCGAATAGTGTTTGAAACTAAAAACAAATAATTTTGCCTTTATTTGGAAACCACGTGGAAAATGTTATGGACAGTGGAGAACACAAGTGATTTTCAGATGAATTTATTGAATGATGAGTCGGATTTTGACTGCGTGGTAAAAAAGCTCACCGCGATATCGCAACAAATGTGCATTTTCGACTGTTATTTTTTCTGTCATTTAAACTCAAACTGCGCGCAAACGGTCACGTACTCACACGTGCTTCGCTCAAATTGCATGACTCGGTCGACTGTGCCTTAGGGTTACTATGCGATTTTAAATTCAAACGGTCAAACTAAATTTGAAATGAAACAAGTTAAAATCAGTGCATGTGCTACGAGTTCGAGAGGTTGTGCCTATTTGTTTGATCGGAATCGAATGATCCAAGTGCAGTTTGTCGATCGTTAATTTCTCACATCTATCCTAATTGACGAACTTATAAGTTCTAGTGGCTGCGGAATGACGGTAATGTGCCGTTTTTTTTGTGCCTCTGTCAGCATACTAATTGACAGTGTGCCAGCACCCAACCAGATGACAAGATTACCTATCAGTTGTACTTTCAGGACTAATTGTAACACGTGGTACAATTCGGTCATTTGTTCTCGTCCATCCATAATGAGTATGCAGGTAACAAACATAAACTAATGTGCTCACAACAAAAACACAAAAAAACTAGGCGATGAATTTTCTTAAATTTATTCGCATAATGTTTCAAAAACAAATCAGATTGCCGTTCATGAGCATATTCCGATCACAGCAGAGGTTTTAGTAATTAGGCCGTTAAAACGATCGACATTCACAAAGATAAGATAAAACATCCTTTATACTGTGACCTTTCGGTTGTGACAGGAACCAGTCAGTAGCACTCATGTGCACTTTTTTATCAGGTATTTTCTCAATAAAAAACTATAGAATGATATTTTACACAGACCCTGAGGTATACAATTCTCCTGAGATGTTCTCGAGGAATAAAAACGTTAGATCGGCGATAGACAACTGAAACTGTCCATAATTTATTTTATTTAAAGTGCATAGAAAAAGCCAAAAATCTGGTCAACGCTACCAAGTTGTTGATGTCGAAAGTAATTAAGTAGGCACCTAAGTAGTATTGCTTCGAGGTGAAAATGTCTGTCCTAATACTGATTGGTGAGAGTTGCCCAAGGTATCCATCGATACGACTTAGCCTACCACCTATGAGGAACTGTTTCGCCGAATCGATTTCTCGATCGATGAAAACCGCGTACCATCGTGACAATTAGGTCGGTCTTTGATCTTGATAGTAGATATGGCAATTCAATTTCGAATGCTCGTAAAGCATTCATTTTTTTGAATTTAATAAAGACATTGTGAGAACAGCACATAGTTAAATTTTATCTCCAAATTCACAAGATTTTTGAGCTGTAATAATTGATCACCAATCGATGACTTCGCTATGAGATGTTTGTATCATCATGAGTGTTGATTGAACCCCCATAATTTGTTGACCACTTCGCTTATCCACTCGGAAATCCTGTTGATGCTTTGTTTCCTAAGCGACCGATTGGTTTTTACTGATTAAATGGTCAGAAAACTGAAAGACAAGTGGACACAAAACAGTTGGTGGCTGAAATTTCACTTAAGCGGATGCTTGATTGGATATTATGATCATTTTAATCACGTGAAGGATTTCTGATCCAACGGCAATTATTGTCATCATGATTAATATTTTTATTATCGTTACTATTATTATTACTGCTGATAATAATGTTTCATATGAAATTATACTTGGTTGGCAATTGCCTCCAGTAGACGGGATTGCCACAATTGTCACTTAATTGGGAAATCGGCAGTGGTCGGTTGGACTAAGCGTACGTCACCCAAGATGGTCAGCTTCCCGAGATTCGCGAGTCGCTTTCGCAGTACAAAGCAGTTCGCTGTCACCTTGACCTGTTGAGACCTTAGTTGATTTTATTCCATTCCAATTTTCACCGTCACGATTGCGGGTTCCGTCCCGACCCATACCATGCGATGGGCCCTGGCAACTGTGGGGCATGACTCGTACACTACACATGGGCTACGGAAATTTTACAAAACACTAGTTGTTAAGACAAATTCAAAAAGTAAACTGACGGACTTCCTGTGGACAGGTAGAGTTCTTCAGAAACAGATGAGATTTAAAAGGGGCTGATAATTATGAGCAGATAGGAACACCAGTCACAATGCACTGGGTTTTATATATCAGAATCGGCTCCTGTGCCAACGTCATCTGTCGTCGCAGAGTTTGATGACAAGTTTTCATCCTGGTGAGAACGACAGGGTCACCGTAGGCTCAGCTTGTGCGTATTCTGATGAATAGTTGGCACTTGAAAGCGAAGGACCCGGCTAACGTAACGTGGCAAAGCATTGAATTGTATTGTATTGTACCGTATAGATTTTCGTGTAAGAAATAACGTCGTATTTCAACCAAAAAACGTGGGGGGTGAAAAATAAATAAAAATTAAAATAGAAAAAAAATTGCATTCATCAAACCAGAAAAAAATGAAAAATCTACTCTAGGAATAATCAGAGCGCATCATAATAGGTTGCACAGGAATTCGGCCGAAACCCGGTCACAGTTTGTCAAACTGCATGCTGAAAATGCATCAGTGGAATTCCCATTGATATTGATTCTAGACGATACGGAACGAAGAGCGGATCACATAGAAATGTGAGAACGACACTTTGCAAGATCGTTGTGCAGACAATGCGTGGGATCTGAAAGAATTTCGTGAGCAAATTTCTCACATGTTGATAAGTGTTGATCACATAGATTTAGGGACAATTCCGTCAGGGGTATGGACACACGCGTAATAATAAATAGCCCCAGCAGAGAATTTTAGTCCATTTTAAGTAAACCTGGATACAAAACTGAAGAACAGTAAAGAAGGATTAGCAAAACACACTGGTGTACAAACCGGGAGATGGTGCTTCGTCTCACCTCATGGTGTCGAAGCTACCTGATTTGAAGTAACAACAGTCGGAGAGTTTTTACGCAGGTAGTAATTTGAGTAATCCACTTCAGATTTTTATCAATAGTAACTCCCAAGTGTTTCACAGAACCAACCCTGATTAGAGGTTTTGAGTTGATGGAAGACAGTTCGGATGGATAGGCTGACCGAGAGAGAGAGACACAGCGAGCTTGAGAACAGACATCTGAAACATTTAGATGTATCGAGATGTAAACAGGCTCGTACAGAGAAATCGTAAACAGAAGATTGGTTGGTGGGAAAAATTTGAAAATCATCGGTTGTTCGAGACGGCTTGAGAGAGGACAACATCATGAGCATAATTAAACAGATGACAGAGGGAGCCAGTGGATACGTCCTTGACATAAGTAGAGAAGAGAAACGGTGAACAAACAGTACCCTGAAGCACTCGTGAGTTGTTAATCAATGGTTTCGAAGTGTTATCGTCCATCCGTGTTCACTGGGTTCGGTTAGTAAAGTGATCAGACAGCCATGCTAATGAAGGCGTGGGACAACCAAATATTCGCAGTTTGTTAAGTAGAGGATACCGTGGGACCGAATTGCATGCTGACGAATAGTCTAGAAATGCGCAAGGCACAGATTTCATTATTGCGTTTAAAGACTTACAAATGTGGTGAATGAGGGAGGCGACAGTGTCCAAAGTGGACATGTTAGATTTATAGACAAACTGAAATGGGCGGCGAGGAGGAAATATAGAGGAACGCAGACGGTTACGTGTAGCACACTCCGTCAATTTACGACCAGAATAATTAGAAGCAATGCGACGAAAACGTATCGTCAAAGCAGCAGAAGTGCTTGATTTAGGGATGGGAATAATAGTGCCGGGTCTCCAACAGTTGGGGATGGAAGATGAGCTTAATGATGAGTTAATCAGAGGTGTGAATGCATCGGTCAGAGCCACAGCACCATGCGGTAAAAGAGCTGAGGACAGACTTTCAGGACCAATCCCTGCGGTAATTTTAGTGTTGCGGAGTAGGTCGAGCACATCTTCCCCGGGGAAAACTTGTAATTGCCGAATCATCACTTTGTCCAAATATGGTCGGGGTATAAGTGGAAGCATGGATGAGATTACGATTGATGCTGTCGACATCAGCGAAAGTTTTCGCATGCTTCTTCTCCTTGCACAATAGTCGAATGCCTTGCTTGAGTTATTATGGGATCTGTAGAAGTGCTCCTTGCATCTTCTTAGAGATTTCAGTGTCTGACTGGGTATATGGCCATGTAAGACGAAAAGTCGTTCTCGGAGACAGCAGATGTCAACGATTGCGTTGGCCGTCTCTGTGAAAAAATTGAAATTGTCATTGAGCAGGGGTTCCAAAAAGAGGCATGCAGATGCTCGTGAAAGAAATTTCTGAAGCAGAATAAGGTTGTTGTGTGAAAAGTTACGGATGCACACTTGGATTTGATTTGTTCGCCTGGAGGAATGAAAAGCTGACCTAGAGTACATCATGAGCCTTAACAGAAGAAGACATTGATCACTACTTGATATGGAAGCAAGCAATTCTAGGAAAAATAAATGGGGGTGGTTGGTAGTAACTTTATCTAAAATGGAACCGCCTCTGGTGGGAGAAACGCAGAGATCAGTCAAATCAAACACAATCAGTGGTTGGGTAGATGCGTGATTGAAACCACCTACAATACTATGCAGATTAGCCTCAAGAATTGGAACAGCAAATGCCGGAAAAGTGTCGAAAAATGAAGTGATATTGTGTTGCGAGCTAAAAGGGGCAATGTATGAATTGGTTACGATAGTGCTGGTATGGCGAGAAAACCTAGAATGATACTGTGTCACGAGACAATCAATTCCGATTAGCGAGTACATTTAAACAACTTCGGACTTGCCAGACCAGAAGGAGTTTATGCATGTTGCAACACTGCCTCCAGTCTTCTTCTTGTTCGAACTTCTGTCCTGCCGATGGAGTCTGAATCTGTCTATCGAAACCAATGAATCAGC
>LUCM01004400.1:14241-24682 GCA_008360955.1 Fasciolopsis buskii | reverse complement strand
GGGTATAACGAACTGGGCAGACTCATGAAATCATACTTGAACTTTGCCGGGTGATCACCATTGAACGTCACAATTCGATCAACTGAGTCGAATGGACCTTTCAAGCAGAGAAAAACCTCCTTTGTTGGGCAACTGTGCTTGCGACACTTGAAGTAACTAGCGAATGGGATAATCTGGTTGATGCACCTTTGACTTGGGCAACGAGCGGCTTGCTGTTCCCGTTTTCTGTGCCATTCCTGAAAATGGATCTTTTAATGATGTAATGCTTTCCGTATTCCAATGTCCCGGACCAAGGTGTTGACCGTTTTATCCGGGTATCTTCACCCAGTTGGAAAGTATTTCGCAATCGACCCATTTTCCTGCTTCAGTAATCGAATGGGAGACTGTTTTCCGATTTTGGTTGCAGATTCCATGGGTTCTCAGTTGGACTTCGGCATATATATATATATATATATATACATATATATATATATATATATATATATATGACATGTACATATTTGTAAACAGAATATCATATGGTTCTTCATTTTTTTCGATTTGCCCTGGAATTCAGTCGCGTGCGCATTAATCGATTTCAGGATAAACTAGAATTTCGATGGATAATCTGATTCGAGTAAGTTATTTTGACCAGAACAAATGTTTACGATGACTAAAGCATCCCCACCGTCTCCTTTAGCTGCTTGTCCAGTTGGGTATTGGTCCCAGGTTTAGTTCAACCGGGTACGGCACCAGAGAACTCGAACGACATGACGAAGTCAATGACGTTGTTCCGATGAGGATGATTCTTGATCCAAAATAACTTAGTTTATTCATTCTTTCTTTTCCCACTTAGTTGATCATAGCATTTTCCGGGAGATGATTCTGCCGGGTAGCTACTAGAACACTGGAACACATTAGTGTCGGCTGGTGGTTACGAGGACTGAGACGAGAACAGATGGGGAATCCAAACCCGCTGTCCGTTGCCCATGTATGAAAAAAAAACGCACTCAATAGTGAAGTTTCACGTTGAACTGAAATGCAATGGGACTGTCAATTGTCTCATCAGCCATCCGGCTAGTCAGTTAACCAGTCAATAATCTGAACTCCATAATCGAAAGACCCAAACATGGGAATAGGGGCGCGATGTCGAACACTTGGTCGCAGTGTTTACCTTTTCGTGCCATACGCATCCGGGACAGCTGTGTGCATCTATTGCGCTGAGCTGAAAATTCGACTAATGTCCGGTTTCTGGGTCACGTATGAACCGCGCGCCACGATCAGCTGTTTGCCTGACGCGTCTATCGACTGGGTCGGTGAAGTTCTTCACTTTCCGTTTGAATTTACGTAGCTGCCGAAGTTCTTTTTGAAGAGAAAATTTTTTGGCATTAATAACTAATATCTAGGCCGGAAATGCAATGAAAAATTGTTAATACTATTGCTATTATTACGGCTACTATTACTAATACTACCACTGCTATCGTTATAAATATCCTGTGTCGATTCGAGTAATAATAGTAGGTATAATGTTCGTCAACGGTCGGAAATGGATATTTGAACTGGTAATTCCCAATCGGAGTCGGAGAAATACTAAAACTTATGGGGCTATTCATAATGGAACACCGAATCTCTTTTAGCGAGGCTACCAGAAGGGGAAATCATTTCATGAAACGTGAGATTTCCATTCTTTATTCTACCAAAAGAACAAGTTTACCGATTTCTCTGCCTTAGGTTCTGTCTAAGTATTTCACGTATGTTGTGGTACCGAGGCGATTATAAAAGGGCGTAACCATAGATCACCAGTTGCCATCCCCGGAATCTTAGATTGCCAAACGCGTAATTGCACACCTGGCGATCTAACGTGTTAAAACAATTTGAAGATGACAATAAAAATCAAATCTATGATTGCCGGTCAGCACTTGATGCAATGAAATGTCAACTAGGAGAATCGAATTTCCTCGATCCACTCGAACATGGTCTGGATCAAAGAATGACCAAAGTCAACTGTGATGGTTATCGATTTCCCGTGTTTTCGCTTATCGCAGACAAATAAACGAACGATTTAAGATGAATATAAACTAGTTCAAATAATCATAGCTGAAATTGGGCGTAGAAACTCGAGATGAGTGACATCGGACGGAGAAACAATCGGTGACTTTGAAGTAGTGAAAATCGGTTGGCTCCTGGGGAACTACTGGTTTAACAGTCCACCTGAAAAAAATTCACCGTGATGGCTACCGCTCGATTGCGTCCTTCAACTGAGTAAACAATGAACCATTTTTCTTATCCTTGTAGTTAGTTTGTCAGAACGATAAAGTTGACCATGTCCCACGTGTGAATCTATCCAGAAATTATCAGCAAATCACATGATACAATTCGGTAGAGATTCGTCTTAGACTAGGCGCATAATCAACACGAATGAGTAGTCCAATTAGATCCTGAGTGTCAGGATTCCTCTTAATTTGTAATGTAAACATGATTTGTTTATAAACTTGCACGAACGAACCTTCCAACTACTGTGGTCTTTTCGTTGTTCTCAGTTGCATAGTTGTGGTCAAAGCCATTCTACTGCTCGTTGCTAGTCCACATCGGTGCCTGATATCCCTTGATCGAATTGCGTATTACTACTTCAGGTACCAACATTGTAGGAAGTTGTCGCTGCCCCGCGGGTGACGACAGTACGAACAAATCTAACCTGTAGTCCTCATAGGCTGAATCATTCACGAGAAATGCGGATGACATGTGTGACAACTACACGCACACGCACACGCACACAAACACAAACACTAATTTTATAGTTGGTTATTAGCTCGTCATAACTGTTGCCATTTCACGAGGTTCCGAGACCACGAATGGGCGTTCAGGTGGCAATCGTCTCATCACCAATCAATGTTACATTGTCGGTACATGTACGCAGATGGCCACGCTCACCCGTGTAGCGGGCATGGGGTCAAGGTGCCACCGAGACGGGCTTCCAAACGTCCGAATTTGAAACGTGAAAAGTGGGAAAGAATACTCATGAGCCGAAGCCTACCTAGTGCGTGTGTCAGTCAGCGTCGGTATCTACAAAAGGGGATCAGCATGGTGACGTACATGAAATCGGTTTCATCGGCATTTATAGGTTTGCTATTAGTTTTGACCTTTGACTTGTGCGGTGACCTTGCGCTTGCAACGGGAAGTTCACTGCTACGAACCGCGATCAATGCAAACTTTTAAACCCACGGAAACGTTAGCGCGTTTTAACTAAGCAACACCGGATTCTCCAGTGAGGACAATTTCGCCTGTTGGCAGCCTTTGGTGGCGGCATCCTTTCTGTATGTACTCAACCCTGCCTTACCCTCGCTTTAAAAAAAACTTAGGGGGGGGAAAAAAAAAGTTTTTAAAACACAAAGGACGGAAGTTGGCCAGTAATCACAACGAGTCCTAGTTTGGATCGAAACGTCCCGACAAACGTTATAACTCAGTGTTACGGCCTTCTTCACTCTAATATATATCATATTATATAATATATATATATATATATATATATGAATTAATACCATAAGAAGATTAGAATGCCCTCATTACTTTTCCTTATGATGGCATTGGGTTTGTTGTGGCTTAGCTTTGCACAAACTTCTACATCGAGCAACTGGGCAAAAATTGTGTTAGAAACCGATTTTATTAGACTGATCCATATTAAGACGAATTTGGCCCAGAAAACCAAGTTGTACATCTTTCCCATCAGGCGTGTGTGTGTGTGTGTCCTCATCACTTCCGGTTGGTAGACGTAGCGGGAACGCCGACTGAATTTGTTGGACAGTAGAAAGTGAATAAAATAAATCGACAAGTCGTCCGTATTGCTGAGTGATTGCACTTTCCAATCTAGGCAACTTAATTTCGCATGCGTAAAAATCGACAGATACTATTGATGACAACTTGAAAGCGTACCAGTTTGGCTTTATCCTTCACCCACCCCCCTACCCTCCTTTCGGCATCTCTGTCCTTATGCATCCCCCTCAAAACTTGCTACCCACGAATTATATATATCATGGAATCAAGTAGACATTGGTGATCTAAATGAGGTGATCATATTAGATGTTATTATGAACTACTAGTGAATAATTACTGATTGGAACAAATGTCATACGTGGACCAACTGCTCTGGATTAACCTCATCGGTAGGTGTCCAGTAGGAGCGAATAAGCATTGCCAAACGGGATTGAAAATATCATTTTGGGTTGTGTCTAAAGAAGCTAGTCTATCGATTTAACTCAAATTCGTACCTGTATGTCACGGGGATAAGGTTTTCAGAACCTTTGTCCATGATAGCTCAGTGATAGAGCATCTGCCTGGTGAGCGAAAGTTCGCCAGTTCTACTCTGGGTTGAGTAGATTTCCTATTCTACATAACATTTGTCTTCTTATATCATCTTCTATTTATATGACTAAATTTATCCATGGAATTTCATGTGTCACAAGTTCGGGATCTGGAACGTTCTGCTTATCCACGTTTGGACTTGGGCAAACCTCGGTCTTCACAATCCAGATGGCCGGGTCTATGCACGGCGGGAGCTAGAAACGTTCGGATCAAAAACCGCAGTTCATTGGCTTTGGATAACGAGCAGACTGTTAAACCTGGAGCCTAAACATTTGCCGTTAGATAATTCATCCGTTATTATGACTACTTCGAATATTATTCCACACCCTGCAGGGACCGCATTCGTGGTGTAAACCAAGAAGCCGAGAGTGGATCACTGTGAATGGTTTGCGTCTGCCACAGTGAAATACTAATGCAGGTTGTTGCACTTATTTGACAACAGAGACTTAGGAGTAAAAACAACGTAAATACAATCTACTCCAGTAAATCGTTCGGTCAATTTGTATTGTGTTATGGTTTCACATAATGACAGGCACGGAATTCAAATTTCCCTGGTGCTTCACAATATACAAACCAAGAAGAGTCTCAGCCCTAATCCGAAACTACCGCGGTATGTGTACCTGCAATTTAAACGAGATGGTTCTCTCTAACCTTGTGGCGGTAAGCATGCTGGAGAATTGACCAATCGCGAGCCGGGCGAAGAAGTTAGAAAAAAGCCAGGATGCTGTTAACTGGATTGGTCAACATGCGATTCACCAATCAGGATATCTCCAGTAATCTTTAAATATATGCGGTTTATCTTTGCAAATTTGAACTTGTTATTGTTTACCATCAGTACTGTAGTCACTTTCACATCGGTTTGAGTGTGTCAATGAATTCAATCATTGTCGTACTTTCCCCAAAAATGGAGTGGAGCAAAGAATAGAACAGCCTGTTCTTGTTGCTCAAGTTATTTCAAAAGAAAACTCTTCACGAACCTTCAACAGTCAAAATGCAAAAATATAAACAGCAGCCATCATTGTGAACACGGTATTGTTAGAGTCCACCACTTTACTGTAGCCAAGCAAAGTTTGTGAATAACTCCCTTTGTTTGCACGATTCGGAATTTCTTTGCTTTAAGCAACATGGCTCAGCAGCTTGGACTGGGTGTGAGTTTTGGGTACGAGAACTCTTTTGCAGGCCGTTTTTACGTCCAACAGATACCATTTCAAGTTTAACAATCCCCGTCAGGCTGCACCCTAATATCGTCGATAGTACTGCACGTATCAGAGACAATTTCTCAGAAGCAATTGTCGTTGGTCGCTTTCCTGTCGTGTGCATCTCGGAAGCGATCCGAGGGAACAGGGGGAAACCATGTCGCTGTTTTTTATTTGAATTCAACCAACTGTGCGACTTTTTGTCAAGGCTTAAGGTACTTCCTCTCTCTCTCTCTCTCTCATACACACACACACACGCACACACTATTCGCAACATCTTTCACTAAGTTAAATGTAATACAACTTGTGTGATAGACCGGGGTGGTTCTTCCATACTCGTCGGACCGAACTACAGTTGACTGACTAGTTGACAAATTGTTTTTGAACGCACAGTGGTAGATTGTGAAGACAGATCGCGACACCTTCCACCGTGGTCACCCTCTGTCCCAATGCAAACTCTAGATCGCAAAACAACTAACACAATACATTTATCTGTCTTCGAATTTTGCATGTAACACCGCAAATCCCTTCCCCACCCATATTTGTATCTGAATAATCCAATTCTTCCTAAAAAAAATTCTTCCTAATATATTCTGATGCCATGGCATGAGTAGGAAACACGGAAAACGAGTTTGTTCGCCAACTTGTGCTTTCACACTGTGCTCAGTGGGAATTTCCCGGGAATTAGTGATCCCATATTGGAAATAGGACCGTGCTGAACACAAATGAGAACCAAATCCATTGCAGACTGGAACATTTCAAGACTGTGCTTACCTTCGAAAGCGTTATCATTCAAAATTGCAAGCATCACTCAAACCAACCGGGATGATCATTATCATTCTCATTCCCATCATCATAATCACCATCAATATATTAATGAAGAGAGTTGAAAAAAGATCGTGTTAATAGTCTGTAGAACCATTATTCACTTCATCACTGTCATCATCATCATTATCATCCCCAGTACCCTCATCAGCATCATTCGAATGATGATTGGGATCAACTACTAATAACAATAATAATTATTACCACAAAAGTGCAGTTTGTAAAGCAAAAATGATTATTATCACTTCTGTTACCTACCGTTACGTATTTATTTATTTGACAATCGCCTTGAAACACACAATACCTAAAAAGGAATGTCTTAAAAACGTCAGTGAGAAAAATTATAAACAATTTCTATGCCCCAAAACTCTATTTCGCATTGAAAAACGCAACGCGAATGATGTAATACAAAAATTGTTCCAGATTTAGGACGAACTACTTTTTTCGTTTGCCTTATCGATTAGACCAAGCGATCAGTTTAGCACGGTCTGACCTGATTTACGGACATCCGTAGCCCATACATACATGCACTCACGCACGCAAACACACACACATATAATCACGTATACTTACAAACAGACACGCAGACACAAACCAATTGCCCAACTGTCTCAACTCCGGATGAATCTAAGTGTTCAGCTGTCGACAAGCCTTTTTGCTGGTGTAGCGCAGTCTTGGTTAGATCATTATTTTGTCTACATTGTCATTGCAACCGGTAGGGGTAGGAGCATGGCGTGAAGTAGACTTCGTTTTTCTTGCCGTATTCAAAACCACATCGGTGAGATAGAATCAAGGCGCCTAAGGACGGCGGGTGGTGGTGGTGGTAAACATGCTCTAGATGATTTGTGCATCAAGTCATCACAATGATGGCGTTTGTGTGGGAACAAAAATATCGGAAAGACAATCATTCCGTTCCTCAAAGGCGAAAAGGAAAGTTCACTTACGTAACTGGCGAGGAATATGTGAGCGCCACGCGGACGTATGACGTAATAGGCTTTCGGTCAGGGAATTTTGTCTTGTCTACTAGGCTATCCAAATCAGAAACTAATGATAATTGCTTGGCTATTTATTATTGCGAAAATTAATTGCACTGAAACTCACATTCGGGGTCAGACGTAGTAGACAGTAGGTGCGAGCAGTTGTAAGGTCAATTTCTGCCACGTGTTCTCTTGATTAGTAAAATCAAATCGTTCCTCCTCTAACCTTTTCAACGAAGACGGCAAACTGAGTTATTGTTATCCGGTCAAATGACATAACAACGAAAGCCCCAGTGAGTGCAAATTTCGTTTCGGATTAAGTCAAAAGAGCTGACCGGGAACCTTCGTTCCAGTGCCGAATTGTTGACCGTATCCGAAGCAGCGAGTCCACATCCCTCGAGGGTTGCGGGGGCGGGGTGGGGTGGTTTGTAGAGGTCCGTGTTAGGATGCCGAAGTGCATTGAAGCAACTAACCAGTCCCCTACTGGGCTCTGTTCGCGAATGTTTCCCGAAGGCTAATTTTGTTCGAGTAATTGACTGACCGTATCAAAGTAGTTAATCACTCGATACTTTATGCCAACGGTACTCGGCGGGAAGGAGGTAGGGCACGGCAGTTTCCGACGCGGATGGTTAGTCCACTTCCGCATGTGTACACTTCGGTCAGATCACAAAAAAAAGCCGTGCAATGGAAATTTCGACATTCCACAGTCCACAAATGCGCAGGAGATTCGTAGTCCGATAGACATGGAATCAACTTGTATGGACGGGAAAAGCTCCCAGCCGATTGTATGCTGATCTGTGTGGCAAGCATAGCGTACTTCAAATATATCTTAGACGAGTAGCAGCACACACCAGCCCGAATGTCGGGATCATACGGAGTAGTCATACTTGTTTTTTTATCTTTTCCAACTTTCTTCCTAATAATGCGACAAAGTATATCTTCAACATACATCAAGATACATCAAGAAGCTGATGCTAGTTGAAGGCTACCAAATGCGAAATTCGACCGCTTGTGGGTTAATTCGAATCGGCAACAGTAAAATGGTCCTCGTTTCTTGTGCCAAGGCTCCCAATAGTTTATTTACTGTCGTCAACATGCAGCGAAGTAACAAGTTATTTATTAGTTGACCAGGGGACTAGGGTGTCCAGGTGCATAAACTTCATCATTGTTAGTACCTTAGAAATTCCACTGGGAGAAAATCGCGGCATCCCAGGAGGAATTAGTTGTTAAGTTTTGATTTCAACCTGTAGAAGTCTTTTTATCTTTTATCTTTTACTTCCTTTTATTAATGAAATGACAATTTACATCAATTTTCAGGAAGGTGGCCGCAGCCAGCAGAGGTCTGCCAAGTGGGGAAGTTGGCCGGCGGTGGGAGGATTCGAACGCGCGTCCAAACGCCACGACCTTATCCGTTTGACTACCACCGGCATCCTCGACTTCTACCACGGAGGCTTGTAGCAAGTATCATAACTTGGACGTTCCCTTGGAAGTCGATAGCACAGCAGTAGTCAGGTTGATTCTAGACTTTTAGGAGTGTGGGCGTGGCCCCTGGTGTGGCTACGGTCACGGAGTAGAAATTCGGCCTGCATGTCCGGTCACATTTATTCTCGGTCGATACACACAATGTATATGAGGAATCCAAAAGCCAGGTGGTAGGATTCAAGAAGCGACCGAATGGGTTGCAAGTGATTCTCGTCGGTGGACTTGCGCAGTCATAAACCGAGCCGAGTGCAGACTGACTGCACCCCGCAGCTCTATAAGAGAGATCGGTAATCTTTACAAAGTCTAGTCGTGAATGTACATAGGTGATGTATGCGAGCCTGAAGGCTTGTAAGAAAACCGGACGAACGAACAGCGTGCAGGATCTAGAATGCTCTAAAAAGAATCTCTGATCTTGTATTTATGAGCAGAGGTCTTTAACAAGGAAATGGCCGTTGTTCAATACCGTACTCCGTATCGATTAGTTGGAATATGGGACTCTGAAATAAGTGATCGCATACTTGCATAAGCATACATTTCTGAAGGTTCATCGGCAACTTTCTTGCCTCTGACTAATGAACGAGGACATCAGGGTCGTCGGCTACTGGCGTCAGGGTCTCTTATCTTATCTCCGGAGTTTCAGACCATGGGTACAGATTACACATATTTTGGCCCTCGCGATCAACGGCACAGTCCTGTTGATTCGTCACCCCTGTGGTAATTTCCACAGCTCTAAAGATGCGTCAAAAACGGTTGTTAAACTTCGACCAATTCTTGTGGTACCTTTTTCGATGAATCCCATTCGTCCCGGGTAAGTTGTACAGTAGCAACGGATAGAATGCATTCGCAGCTTCCTATCGGGTGAGTGGACGTTCTACCATTGTTGGTACATCAATCAGTAGTGGTGGATGTGCAAACAAAAACATTGGTGTGCAAGCCAAGAGTCAACTCATACGTAAGCAGCCCAGCTTTTAAAGGATGAGAGTCCACAATACCACAATATTCCATCTATTTGGGATTGGTAGACATTCGCCGGATGTTTTTGCCTCCAAATGCCAGAGCATGGTCAGGAGTGAGTGCCTCAGGCTCTGAGTTGGCTACTCGACCTGAAAGCCCTTGGAAATACGCCCAAGTGACCGGCATCTCAAATAGCTCCTAGTGAACAAGTCCTATACACTCCCTTCCCGTGACGGAGTTCTTCCTAACAAAGTTCCAGAACGAAGGGGAAAGCCCGATGCTCTCAACCGGATTGACTGATCATTGATAGCCGATCTAAGGGAGTTGGTTAAAGCCTGATTCCAAACCAACCACAGGCGGCGTACATAGCACAAGGATGTCTGCTCACTGGGGGCCGTGGTGAAGTGATGTACTGGGCACCCAGGATGTCTAGCCCCATTCGAAGGGTGCATGAACTGAACAGCCAGTCAACAGTCCCCAGTGGGTTACGTGAGCCTCAGATCGTCCTGCCGGTTTGTGGGTTAGACCATCTGGTTAGAAGCTCGGGGTAGAGTCCCATAATTCAACCCAACAGTTCTGTTTGGGTGTGTTGCTAACTCTGCACATTGTTTCTATTTCTATTTTTTTTTCGTTCATTGTTTTCATCATTCACCATCATTCCGACTGCAC
>LUCM01004400.1:0-12953 GCA_008360955.1 Fasciolopsis buskii | reverse complement strand
GTTTCTAGGTAGATAGCACGCGTCATTTCGAGGGGATAGTTGTTGCTGCAGGGGACAACAGATATCGATCACCGCGTTGGCCGTCTCTGTGACAAGTTTGACACTACCATTCGGGTGATCGGGAGTGTCAAAGAGTGACGTGGTGGCTAGCATGGTGGGTGATAAGCTGTGATTTCGGGAGTTGTCCAGTTAGGTGAGGCTCCCAGCGAGTGTGTGTGTGTGTGCTCAGGTACTTGATGTACGGAGGCCAGCTCAGATTTGATTCGTTTGCTTGAAGGAATGGAAGGCCGATCTAGATTATATCTTGGGCCTTAATGGAAAGCAGACAATGAGCGCTACGTGAAATTCGGATGCATTGCAGTTTCAGGGAAATAAATCGGGTTGGTTTGTAATAGCCCTATCTAAGATGGAACCACCTGCTGGGAGAAACGCAGAGGTCAGTCCAATCAAACACGGTCAGTGGTAGAGTAGATACTTGATTGAAATTACCTACAATAATATGCAGACTGTCCTCAAGAATAGAAGCAATGGATATCAGGAAGGAGTCGAAACAAGATGTGATATTGTGTTGCGAGCTAAAAGGAGCAATACATCTGTTCGTCATGATTGTACTGGCATGGCGAGAAAACCTGGGATGATACTGTGTCACGAGACGATCCATTCCGTTTAGCGAGTACGTATAAATAATTTCGAACTTGTCGGAGCAAAAGGAGTTTATCTATATTGCCTCACCGCCTCCAGTCTTCTTGTTCGAAACATGGTCCTGTCGATGTAGTCTGAAGCTGTCTATTGATACTAGTAAATAAGCGATATCCGGGTTCATCCATGATTCTTGTATGCGGATGGCAAACGTGTGAACATGGATCGATGAGTGAAGAGAGTGGATGTTGGTACTCAGCAATGCCGGACTGGACATGTTGGCCAGAGGGGAACTTTTAAGAACTGCCTGTCAGCCAACACGATTGCCTCTTTTAGAAGGATTAGATTTTTGAAGTGCAGCAGTGCGTGATCCCGGTCCATGTTAAAAAACGATACGGTTTTTGGACAAAAGTAATCCTGAGTGTTTGTAACGATGGACGGAGAACACAGTGAAACCAAATATCCGACACGAAACCTTTCGAAATAAGATGACACGGAATTGTAGTGCAGCCAGTCAAAGGGCGCGCCCATATCGGACATTGGTGTGCTACTCATGTTCCCTGCGTTCTTGCAGTGCGGACTGCTTGCGAAATGGTGATAGAAATTCCTATGGCGGTTAGTATTTCGTTTAGTAATTATTATGAGCCAATTTGATCCATCTATTCCATGATATTCCTGGTTCGACCAACTTTGTTAATTGTGTAGATGAGCAGCACGTGACTCCATATCCTCCAGTCATTCTGTTGAACGACCATCACCTTATGATACTTTGGTATTAAGCTTAGTAGGTGGTAACAGTCGACCGTTCAGCACGGCCTGTTTGTATGCACACAGGTGTGTGTATGTGTTGATCGCCATAAATGTAGCGTAAACAAAGTGATTTGTAATTGCACAACAACGGATATACATTCGTGCAATTTATGTACACTGGGTCATATGGCTACGCCACCTATCGAGTATGCGGGCAGGAGACCACAATGACATTTTGAAATGGAAAACGGGAGAATGTTTCATCCCCCGAAATTCATAACTTACTTCAGGTACCTTCGTACCTTCTGCGACTGAAGTCACAGCCAATGAAGGACTGACAAGATGAAGGATAACCGCGGTACATAACCAAAGCTACTCATTTTCTTTTGTGTAACATGCCCAGCTGAAAAGTTAACAACAATTATAATTCAGATAGTGAGAACGATTCGGACGATAGTTGCCACCGTTCTTCGAATACTCCCTTGTATCGACCATCTTCCGCTACTTTTACCTATTTCGTATTAATTTTTTGCTTCACTGGGTACACTAAAAGCAGGTGTAACCATTATCGAAATGTACGTATGCGGCCGTGTGACTGTGTATGCGTATTGTGTATGCACACATGCACGTGACTTTGTGGCTCGGATTCCAACCCGGCAGTCTGGTCTGGAGGTCGATTTTTTTTGGTTGGATTTTTTAGGATGTTTTTTTTTGGTTTTGCGCACGGACCGTGTGCACTGTAGTGCAAAAAAATTAATTGTTTTGTTGTCATCCGTTGCTTACCTTTTTACCCAAATAGGGACGAATTGTGTATAGAAAAACTCGAAAAAGCCGTTTTTTGTGTCTCCATTCGGCAAGTGTGCAAATGATTGTGAGAGTTTGTAAACACCGATGATTACGTCTAAGTGACAATTATCACGATACCGTTTGTTTCCAGAAAAAAGAACACGAAAATAGTAAGATTTCATGGATGGACGAATAGTCAAGGCAAAAATTATTAGCAGACTGGAGAAAAATCGAATGTACTGTTTATCCTTGACGATTTCAATTGAACACTTGTGTACTGTTTATCAAAACCCTAATCCGTCGAGCCGGAATCGAACTTGGAACTTCCGGTCTAAGGGGCAGATGTACTACCGTTGGGCTATCATGAACACGAATCGCGAAGGCAAATTATGCATGTGAAATTGAAGCATTGCACGAATTGCCGTTCCAATGTCACCAGGCAAATGACCTAGTTTTAGTCATTCGATCTCCTTGGTCCATCGTTTTCCAACTGTACTAGATCCAAAGAACTATTCTAATTGTTCTTCATTTGTTTTCTGGTTGCACGAAGTGCCAGATGACGTATATACAAAGGAATATCCACTTTCCAAATATGCATCCGAAATTCCGACGAGGTTACACCAGTATCTAAAACCTTGTTAGTTCCTATGTCATCGGAATAGTCGTACAGGCAAAACTGGATGTAATAGTAGTAGCAGTAGTAGCGATAGTAGTAAATATGTAAAAGGGAGAGAGAAACACCAATGAAAGAAAATCTTGGGTTCAGTGACCATCATAGAATGTTCGCTTTCGTTGTCATAATATTTACCCGCGAAACGTATATTTGGGCCCGGCGTTAAGTTAAAATTGATCACTCGCGCTTACATGTTTCGATCGAGTCGCATGATTCAGTGGTTTGTCTGTCCGGGGTGTAAACTGGTACGAAATTCAAATACCCACAGTGAGCATGAAATTAGACACGCAAAGGTCAATGCAAGCTATTACTCTGATTGGTTGATCGTGTTTGAAGGCGACAGCTGCCTGTGTCAGGTGACTTCTAAATGGTTTTATCACAGCCGCATAATTTGAACTATACTCATCGAACAAACCAGAATCCGTACTGAGACACCTCAGTATTCGAATGTTCTAGGTTGATCTGAGATCAAAACTTGTTGTACTGGTACAGCCGTGTAATACCATATGTAGCACTTTGCAAAATTTCCCTTAGCCACTTTTAAATCCAGTTTGTCATTTCATCCCAGCTAATGTCTATCTTTAGTACTCTCAAGGTGGAAAGTTTCGTGGTTGTTCTAGCCTTGCAAGTTTCCTTGTCAGTCTGAACATTTTTGTTTGGAAATGTGCCTTCATTTTCTTATGTTACTCAGTGATAAACACAAAGTCTAATTGCCCAGTCATCATGTTTTTATCTCCGGGATTATGTATTGGTTCTACACGAGAGATAGTTTGTTCTCGGGACATTCAGGATCTGGGTTTTAAATGGAATGGCTCACACAACCAAACCGCGTTCGATTATGAGTGCAGAATGCATATGTGGACAGTTCGAGATTAACAAATCTCGACCCCTCGTGTGGTTTCAAAACACCACTTGTCAATGTCCCTTCTGTTTCACTGCGGACGGATAGACTTCTCCAGCCGCTCGTTTTCATGAGTTCATTCTGACCTACGAAGTATATTAACCATGTCATATTGAAGCGGTGTTCGTAAATATCCGGCGGTATTGTTTACGGTTATTGGGAATTCGAAAACTAAAAAAATACCTTACACACCTGTATTTCCACTGATGACGTTCTGTATTCTTTTTCAGCAGGTATAATATCCAGCCACGATGTGCCCCAATTTAAAACTAAACTAGTTTTCATTTTACCATTGTAGGCCCGAATTATTCACTAGTGGCTAGACAATGATCAAAAGATGGTTGGAAATTTTATTGTTAAGAAGCATTTGAACACTAGCAACAAATTCAAGAGTGTATGATTATTTGACGCTAATCGCCATCCCCGTCCTATCGTTTCTCAAAGTTTACCCATTTTCAACTGCTCACTTAGTTGGAAAAGGCTCTTCTAGCACCAATGTGTAGTAAGACGTTCTGGTACCTTATCTTGTTAACCCCCCCCGGTTGACTTTGTGCTAAGTTAAACTGTCCCGTTGCACGTCCACCCTAACTCTGACGCCAAACTATTCTTCTGTCAATCACGTACAGGTGAAGAATTGTATTTCTTTTTTTCAAAAGTATTTTGTTGAGTTCAGATAGAATATCAATGAAAACGACAGATAGATTGGAACGTTAATCGAATAAGTCGATTCTAATGTTATAATCTATTTTGTATGTTGATATGTCGTCAACTTTCCACCCTAGACTTGGCAACCCTCTTGACTGCTTATCCGATATCGACCCAAATATATCCGAAACCACATTCGCATCTACTTGGCCGTTTGAATTGCTAACAACTGGACTACCCCATAAACATCCCTGTTGGTAATTCCATCGAATTTGTGGAACTATTTGCGATTTTTATTGATCCAACTAGAAATGGCGCAAAAAATTTGCACCTTAGTTAAAAACCCCGATTCCTGTGGATTCTGGTTCAAAGTTAGTTACATAACTAGCTATGCACACACAACACACACACACACACACATACACACGCATACAAAACCCATAAAGGTGTTTTTATTCTGTCTTCGGTGGATTTCATGTTTCATAAATTGTAATGGTAAGTTTGGGAAATAATTGTTAATCTGACTTGCGTTTCGGAGTAATTCACAGGCTCAGTGTCATATGATATGGATGAATTGGTAGATGAGTCATCCAAACAATATACATAAATGAAGAAATACGATGCAAATTCAAATTCAAATTCAAATTTTTACTTGTGTTTTGTGGTGGTTATATGTAGTCTCGTAATTCCTCACCACCAGAGAATCCAAGTGCCCCGGGAAGCCGTGCAGTCGATTGATCTAGAGCAGTACAATCCAACATCATCATTGATCGATAGTTCGTTTTAGCTACCAGGTTGGGATAATGCGTCAACCAAAGTCACTACACAACACCGTATTTCGTAATCAATTATTTTTGGAACTGAAGAATTTTGACAAAACGGGATGCACGAATGGGAACAGTGCAAATTGTTTTGTTTTCACTACACTATTCTGTGGCATTGGCTGTTCTCATTAAAACCTGAAATTAACGATCTCCCGGCAACAAACACGTCCAATGTTAGATTCCGTAAAATATATTCGTCTTCCACGCAATCAAGCAAAATAGATTAATACATAACTTCAATGCGGATTTCAGGCTCTATAAAACTGAAATGAGAAAGCAATACCTAGCGCACTTATCAGTTTGTCAGTTCGCAATGTTCCAAGCTGTGCTATAAAATTTCTGTTAATTCAACAGATCATTGTCGATGATAAACTCACTATTGCTGATTGTGCGCTTATGCTTATTTATTCTGTGATTGTGCAGATCAGTTGATGGATAAAGCAGTTCTCGGGTTTACTAGGAGTGCACGTGAATCATTGTTGCATAAAAGAGGCGTTGTCGCTATTTCGAAATCACCTTGAACTGAACTAAATATTGCCCGCACGTTTCCGTCATACCCCCAGGTATCTACTCCTCAATAACTAAACTTCAATGGAGTGGATCAATATTTCAGAGCACAAATAGCTCAGTCAACAGCCTAAATCAACCAGACTAGTTTCGTAATTGTTTGATGTCACAGTTTGGAATTTAGGTTATGTCTCTTTCATCAATCATATTCTAATTATTGTAACAGTCACTTCGAAATTTTGAGCGCCGCGTTCTGACGCCCCAACAGATTGAACACGTTGAGAACTACCGCTCGTGAAGAGTACTACTCGGACCGAAAATGATGTCAAGGATGATGCAATTCGATGACAAACTTTGCGCCGTATATCACAACTGAGAAAACCATCCAAGCTACAAACAATATCATCAGTAATCAAGATCAGCAACATTCCGACAGACTGAGTTAGGTCACCTGACTCATATGTTTACCCGATCAATAATTGCAGAATTTTGAACCAGAACTGGATAAGCTGACTCAAATCGGTTGAAGATCAGTCGCGTAGTGTGATCCATCGGGGGCCAATCAGGACCTCATTCACTGCAAATGTGTTTGGTCATCCAGCCCTGGTTCTCAAATGGGAATCGAGCATACAGCACATTAGTTCGAGTCAGATTTTTAATAAGTTCTATCACATTATTAGTCATTGTTTATTATTCGAACAGCAAGTCTTATCATCTGGCTGGGGACCACAAATTCTGCTTAATTTTACCCCACGTTTAAGGGCCCCGAGTGTCGGTAGGCCAATGTTCCCTATTGAACGATGTTTCCTCGTTTCCACACCGATCCCTGTTCACGTACTGAATTACCAAGTGAACGAACTGTGTCATATGTCGAACGAATCCTGAACGGGAGTGTTCGTCTTGAGTGGATTAAAACCCATTTCGCTGGAGCAGTAAACACGCACCCTGAAGGTGATGGAAACAACTGAATTATTTGAGAATTCCCAATTAGCACTCAGTGTGATCAATCAATTAATAGAAAACTTCCCAACCAATCCAAAGACAAAAAGAGATTATTTACGGCTGCGTTCGAACCTACGCTTGCATGACACCCCTACTTTTAGTACCAGGCGTGCTCTGCCAACCGAGCTGTTAGACCAGGCCAGGGAGTAGTCAGCTACCCCACCCAAGAACCATTGATTACTATCATAGAAGCGCTTGTGCACACGTTTAACAAACTGTGAATGATATAATGTTAATAATAAAGCGTTTTTGGTAGATGTAATTCACCAACGTTTAACTAATTGTTTCGTCGTTTTCATGTTCTCTCTTTACACTAGCCGTATGGTGAACGACTGATATTATTCCGTACTGAGTTTGGATTGGTTCTTAGTTGGCCAGTCACGTGTCTCCTTGATGTACTTAGGCATGAATTTGAATTGAACGTGTCCCAGTATGTGATAGGGTGATTCTCAGCTTTGTCGTTGTTCTGCCCTGAAATCCATAAACCTTAACGGTTACCTGCGCAAACGGATAAGATCGTGGCGTTTGGACGTGAAGGTCCCGGGTTCAAATCCTCCCACCGCCGGTCAACTCCCCCCCCCCAGTTGGCAGCCTTCTACTGGCCGCGGCCCCTTTCCTGAGAACTGATGTACACTGTTGTTTCAATAATGAAAAAAGTGAAATATAAAACGTTAAAGAATGACTCGGTAACTATTGCAATGAGTTTTTGCATTTTGATTTTTAGGGGTGTAGTTCCCACGAGCCAATCAGCATCGATTGGCCCGAAATAACCGGCAAGGTCGACTACTCTGCCAGTGAATTAACGAATAATTCACTGCGATGAATGCTGTGAGTGGTTAATACGATATCGTCGAATGAAATGTCGGAATGCTCAGTGATGTGTGAGTTCCAATGCTACGAAGAATGAACATTTTTCACAACTGGATCAAATGAAACTTTCAAAGCTAATTAAACAGGCCGCTGGAGCAAGACTAATGTGATACTGGTACTAATTCATGTTCTCCAATGATGACAACCAACTCACTCATTACACTAACCGGGAGTGGTCAGGCAGACAGGGTCGTGTTGTTTGGACGTGAAGGTTGCAGGTTCGAGCCCTCTCACGGCTGAATAACTCTCCCGTTTCCAGATCGCCATCTGGCTTCCTGAATAATGATATGAACTGCCATTTCATCAATTAGAAGGAAGTAACAAATAAATGAAAAAACGATAAAGTTCGAGCCGCATGCGCCATATGAACGTGCAGAATAGGGTAGCATCAAGGCCAACAGCCGCTGGCATCTACTGAAATATAACCAAAATGGATGAATTTAGTAGCGTTGGTGAGATGCTCGTTCAAAAAGTAGTCAAATGTGCATTGTTTATTGGAACCACAAGAGGATTTTACATAAGGTAAAACTTACAAATCCAACCTTTGTGATCTCTTTCCGAGATGTCTGTATCATTTTTGCGAATGCTCTACATAGGCCACTCCACCCCTCGGAATTCTGAAGATGATCTGTTTATTTGGTTACCGTGGCAGATTGCCACGCGATCCGATCACACTTTTTTGCTCTGTAAACTAATCTGATATCTAACAAAGTGCGAGCACAATTTCTCACAAGACGAGTTGCCCAAACAAGTTCGTTCCCGTTGGGTGCAAACTACGAACGAAGGACACTGGTAACAAATTCATTTTATCCCCAATCTGCCTGAACCGAGAGTCTTTCAGATCCGGTAGAACATTATGCGAATAGAGCAGAACAGACCACGATGGTACAGAGGGGCATATGTAATCGATCACCTTCAGAAATCCAATAGCTTTGATTTTACTATTCGGCCGGATAGTATGCGGAATAGTCCGGGGCCTAGATGAGACAGTGAAACAATGAGTACCAATTGTACGCAATTCATATTCCTATTTCGCTATTTTTGTGCTCACTGTGGATAATGAAATACATTTTGCTAATCGTTTGTATGATGGGAGTTCAAAATATGATACCGTCAACTAGGAGATAAAATGAACAAACCGCATTGAACCTCACGTGATGAGGCAACATTATATCAACGAAGACTGAACGGTGCAGACCGCTGATTTTATCAGTCTGCACGTTTCGGGATTTGAAAGTAGACCAGTCCACATAAGTGCATTCTGATATGTCCGATTCGATGGATTATGCATTCCTACTTATCCGGAATAAAAACCGGACTAGAATTTTGGCGTCGAAACAATTTTTTTTCCAATTTGTGTGTTGCTTAGCATTTGTGAATATTTAATTTCTTGGACGGTGGTATATTTCTTCGTATTCAACTTTTTGATCGAATCCTACAGGGACATTGGACCAACTAATTTGGAAATAATTGTACGAGAACTTGCAATACTTGCATCAGTAATTACATGAGAACAACACTAAATCACGAAACGGTTACAATCGGCCATAGATTGTCGAACGAGATGTATTCGAATCCCCTTAACTCTGGCGTCTCCAATTGATGGTCTCCATTCTAATTCAGCCCCCTCACCACCACCACCACTCCCACCCTCCTTAATCGATAGAGATCGATCAATTGAGCTCTGACTGGCCAGCACGATAATTTGGTTTATTTGCCGAAATCAGGTAATTTATATGGATCTACAGAAGACAGTTTTCCAGTCTTTGGTCTTCATTGTGAATTCCACACCCACCCCTCGGCTAGCCTCTGAGCCTGTCACGAAATCAGTTCGCGGACAGGTGGCCTGCCTGACCTCGTACTTGTCCTCGGGCTTGTAGTCTGTCCAATTCCAAATCCCCTGTGCTGTTCACTTGACGTCGGAGCAGTTTGGCCACTCGGTCCTCCTTACCACGCCGAAGCCAAGTGGCCTTGCACTTTTGGCATACGCACCGTAGCGTTCGTTTTCACGGGGCATCTAAAGTCACGGGTGAGATCAAACGAGAACATGTTTTGTTTTTGTCTCAGTGTCATCGAAGAGGTCAAAGGCGAGATGTGACGACGGAAAGTCTAGAATTGGAGGTAATCGTCTGTCCCACATTCATAGTGACAAATGACACTTCGTCTGATGATAAGAGGTCGGTCAACTGAAAGTCAAGCTCAGTGGTTGGGACGTTGCGAAGACAGTGAACGTGTCATATCCCTTCTTGTTTGGTGTTCCAAATGAAACGTTCCGGATATGCGCTGTCGAGACATGTACGATCATGATCCAAGCCTCACGTCATTACACCACCCTGGCTACCGGCATTTTATCGGCGATTCATACTAACGCTGGTAATAATAATAAGAACGATCATTGACTGTGTAACTTGAAGTCCCGTCAGACGCATTCCGTTGAATTTTTGTGCTCGAATTTGACTGAATTAAACTCATTTCATTCTAATTTTCACGTATGCATATTAGCCCAAAAGTTCGTTTCATATCTCTTCTTTGGTTTTTCAAATATCGCATTTGCCTGTCGAGACGATGATCTGATATTGAAGATGCACACAATCAAAGCAGTTGATTTCGTTTCGCCACCCGGAACTCTGTCTTTCTTTTTGCTGTCTTTTGCTCTCTTTTGCTGGCTCTCGAACTCTTCCACAAACTATCTTGCAGAATAGCAAAGCCCGAGCGATTTGCTCGTTCGATCACTTGGACCTAACGAGATCTTATCCAGTTTTGTGTCAATCCAAGATTTACGGTGGCTCTAGCTACTAGACCCCGGTGGTTTAGACACCAGGACATATCCCTTCTATTAAACTCAAGTATGAAACATGTTCAAAAGGAGTGATAACTAGGAACATTATAGTAAATCAGACAATTCACAGTTCAAGAGAGACATGTTTACGGAACTCTCGCACACACATCAACAGCCCTTGGACAGGAATTTTCATCTTTTATTTTTCATTTCGATTGCTAACGGAAACACAAAGTATTTCATTTTTTACCAGATGGTTCCGGGTCATCTAAGCGCTGTCAATTGGAACGGTCCACGGCCGATGGGAAGTGACTCGCTCACAATCTCCCGGTTGGAGTGTCGTCGTGTTGGACGATTAAAAACTATCGACCCACGAATTTACGAAAGTTGCATCCATATCTTCTACAAACTCGAAGCTAAAACTCATCTTTTGCCGACAATTTTAAATCTGGCAAATCGAATTTGTTTGCCTGTTTGTTAATCCGTCAAATTTTTCCAAAGACAAATTCATCGACACTTCTTTTCAAATGACACAAAGAGCCAGAAGTGCTATTGGAATAGTGGTTTGTGCAACAACTGAGTAGTTCGCATTCGCGAACCGTGTCCACGGTATCTCAGTCGCATAGAGTCTACTTATTAAGATGAAGGTTGACGGTTCGTTCCCGTCTCGTGGCGTTGACTTTTAGGTGCCTAATGTGTAAGTGGATTTCCCATTCGATAGCGATAGATTAGTTGAGAGAATTCATTCATTTTTTTATTTCACACGTGATTAATCACAAACGATCCAAACAATTGGAAGTTCACCCTTCCAGGTGCGCAAATCAGTTTGGTTGTTTGACTTGACTTGACTTATGTCATCACCACCGTCAAACGAGGTGTCTGTATCCAACCCCCACCCCCACCCCAACCCCCACCCCAAGCCACCCCCCACCCCCCTTCATGTAACGTAGAACTTGTAAGAATAGGGTTCATAATCACCTGGGTGTCGTTTTAGTTTGGATCTGAATTTGATTAAATGATATTTGCACATTTCTCAAGGCATCACCAACACGACTACGTCGATAAATTCGACAAGACTAAAAACCCAAAGTTGTCACACATACGAAAGTTAGAAAAAAAAACTAACTGCTATGACACGCGACTGTCTACTCTCATTATCAATGAAGCCTAGAAACGGGAAACTTTTTTTACACCGAGTTCATCTGATCGAGTAATCTGGGTGCACACCGAATCAAGAACACATCAGTCTGGCTGAGGTGTTGCGACCCGAAACGCACGAAAAAACGCATCACGGTATGACCATAGGCCGTTGTTTTATCGGCGGCCGAGGCGATTGCTATTTTCACGTCTTACTCCGTGATTGTTGATGAATATTTTTTACCCAAGTAGCTGCAGAAAGTGCTGTAAAACGGGAAAAACTCAAATTAGTCTCGACTCAATTCGTCAAAACGGCGACTCTCAGTTACTTGGTGTGATGACACGGACGAACACACGGGGATCCTTTGCCGAAACTGTTTTGCTCGAACAGAGGATAAGCACTAAATTACGTCCGATCACTATCGCGCATAGAACTGCGCTAGCTACTCGACCGTTTCGCAGCTGGTGACAGCTCGAGTGAATACACCCTTTCGCATCCGAACAGAAATCATGGCGATCCGGAACGTGGATTATGTAGCCCGCATAGCTTTTGTCCCCACACCAGAGCAACATCATTCGGTATTTGAACTGAAGGATTGGAAAAACACTGGCATACAGATAGGGAGAGGTGCTTCGATTCACCTTGCAGTGTCGAAGCTTCCTTATTTGAAATGACAACCGTCAGAGACTATTTACACAGGTAGAAAAGTAAGTAGTCGACTTCAGAGTTTTATTAATAGCGAATTCTAGATATTTCACAAAATCAAATCTGGTAAGAGTTTCTCAGTTGATGGAAGACGTTTCGGATTGGTAAGCTGACCGAGAGAGACAGCGAGCTTGAGAACAGACATTCGAAATATTTAGATGTGTTCAGATTTAAATCAGCTCGTGCAGAGAAATCGTATACGGAAGACAGGTTGTTGAAAAAACTTTGAAAATCGTCGTTGCTTCAAAGGTCAACATTATCAACATACTTAAACAGATGACATGGTGATCTAGTTGATACGTCGCTGATGTAAGAAGAGGTGAGAAACGGTGGAATAACAGCACCCCGCAGCACGGCTGAGTTGTTAATCAACGGTTTTGAAGTCTTGCCGTCCATTCGTGTGCACTGAGTTCGGTTAGTAAAGTAATCAGTCAACCATGCTAATCACGGTGTGGGACAACCAAAGGTTTGCAGTTTGTGGGGTAGAAGAGACCGTGGGACCGAGTCGAATGCCGACGAACAGTCTGGAAAGGGGAAACGGACTGATTTCGTAGATGCGTATAAAGATTTACAAATTTGGTGAATGAGGGAGGCAACAGCGTCCAAAGTTGACCTGTTAGATTTCTAGGCACACTGAAAAGGGTTGTGAGGAGGATGTATAGAAGAACGCAGACGGTTATGTGTAGCACACTTCGTCAGTTTACGACCAGATTTTAAGTCCACTGGGCGAAAAC
>LUCM01004398.1:45483-165545 GCA_008360955.1 Fasciolopsis buskii | reverse complement strand
GATATGTTGTGGCTCAGTGGGCGAAGTACAGTTATCAAAAGTTTGTCAGGTATCCTGGGAGGATCCAGGGGTAAATCGTGCAAAAATATGAGGATACTGGTAGTTGGGGTGAGAAGTTGGGCGTGCAGTAGTAGGAAAGGAGCATTGGAGTGGTGGAAATGCATCTAAATAGGGTTGACTGGTAAGTGGATGGAAGTAAGGAGGATGGGCAGAAGGCCCTCAATATGGAGGGGCAATGATATCATGCTGGAACGTGGCAACTGCGTTACCGAAGGATGGTGGATGCATGAATACAGTGGGCCAATGAACTCTCAATTGTGGGCGGCTTTTAGTAGGCGTTCGTGAGCTTGTGGACCTTTCGGTTTAGCAGAGCTCATGCCGGGATGGCTTGCTGGGGTTGAGTTTGCCGAGGGTGCCAGACAATCGCGACGTATATGCAGGTTGACCTACTGGATTAACAGGATGGCTAATGCAGTGCGGGGTTCTGTGGTTAGTTGAATAGGTCACTGGTATGCGCTTCCTGTGGAATTCAACTGATTCATGCTGGGTGCCATGCTGTTGTTTGACAGAAGGAAGAGTGTTTGCTTGAGGGCGTATGTGAGCTTGGGTATATGCGAAGCGGCTGGTATTAGCCTGAAAAGACATCGGTGAGACGGCAATCATCTGTGTGGTCATACCGTCAGCGTTCCTAGCCTGAGGTAACAGATGTCGTATATTTAGATGAGCACGTTTGCGAGGCGGTTGGACGGGCGAAGGGAACTGAGTTTCATCCAGATCTACTGGTATTGCTTGCGACCAAGGGAGATAATGTTCAGGGCTTGCCACTTTTGCAGCGGGTATACGTGCAGGTGGGGTGCCCCTACCATCAGTAGATTTATTCTCAGACAGACTGGTAACAGATTTGTGGGGTGAAGAGCTTGGACAGGAAATTGCGCGGCGTAAGCACGGGAGAGGCCGGTTCTGCAAATTGTTTGAGGGTGTGGTTTCTGATGGGTTTTGATTAATCACCATCTATATGTTGGTCCCGGTAGTGGTCGCTGGGAAAAGGACAGCCGGAGATGTAGGGCCAAGGAGTCTGTCGCAAGGAGAAGTCCAGTTATTTGAAACCATGGCTGTAGACTCAGGATTCGGCCCATCGGGGAGAACCTGCACTGGCAGCGTACTGGTCACAGGCGCAGCGCCGGAAACAACCGAAGTCTTGCCAAATTGAGAAGTTGCGGTAAGCCTGTGTGACCACAATATATCTCTGTAAGGGAGTTTTATCCGTAAAGATCTTGATAATTTAAGGCGTATAGTTGGCAATGGTTGCCTTGTTCGTTATTAACTCCTTATCAGATAGTTCATAACAAAACTGAAATATAATCCGGCTGCCATTCTTGAGGGATGTTTTCCGGAGCCTAGGTAGGGGACAGGAGTGGCGGGTCATGCTGCAAGCATTGAAAATGGTAGATTTGACCAGTGGAAGTGGGAGGCGGTCGGGTACATTAAAGACAACGGCATCCTTTGCATTCGCAATGCGTTTGGGAGCTTCGTTAGTTGCGGAGTCAAAGAAGCGTCCTGTGGCAGCTAGATTACTGGCATCATTGTCATTGGAAGGGTCAACTAAACTGACTAATGGGGACATTTTCAATGACAGGTCCTCGATCTGTTGTACTGTGATTTCTAGGTCCCTTGGTCTTTTCGGAACATCAAGAGTTTTGGGATCAGAATTACTAAATATGTCAATAAGGATAGCTGAGTATGTTTTAGTGGGAATCAGGGGTTTTAAGGGTTTTCTTAGAATTACAGTGCGGCGTTAACATTGCTTTGGTTTGGCTGTTGAAGGCATCGTACCGTTTGTAGAAAGTCAAAGACGTCTGAAATGGCTATGGGAAGCTGTAAACGTTTGGTAACAGACAACGGAATGGTGTCAAGAATTGCGGGAGCGTAGAGGTGAGAAGATAAATAGGCAGGCTAATTGGCAAAAGTGCTCTTAAAAGTAGATCGATAGACGAATAGAGTATGTGGTTAGCAGCATACAGACCTTTAAAATAGGTCTACGCGGGAGGTGAATATGTGACGGTCCAGGCTTGAAGCAAATACTGACAGAACGGTCAGCGAGAAATGAGGTTGGAGGTTGATGGTCAAAAAATTTAGGTAATATTTTCAACAAAGAAAACGGTTCTAATTATGCTAAAAATACTACAATAACAATCTAAGCAGCAAAAGACAACAGCGAGAACAGCTCACAGCGAGGAACGGTGCACCACAGGAGTCGATCAACTTGAGGACCTGGAGCCGACTTCCATCCACTTCCGGAATACTGATATGACGGCCCTCATGCGCTTGAATAATGCGTCACCGGGAGTAGAACCATTATCCGGTCATTTGAGACCAGTCTCACACCGGCGGCCAAGTGCCTTACAGTCCATCAAACTTGTGTTTCACCTTTACCAAACTCAGGTCTCTCCACTTGCAATATCATCCAGTCCAAATTAAACGCGTGTTAAGCCGAAGATTTATCATCATAAATCTACTCCTTTACATCTCTCTCCCTACGTAACTCGAGAAATTTTCCAAACATCGGCTTACCTGGGTCTTCTTCAAGTCGTCTTATTCACTGCGGCCCATCGCCGTCGCTCACCGGTATACCAATAGCCTTAGTACCTGCCTGGACCAATCACATCCAAACACCAACCATCGCGACCGGAATGGAACAGAGCCCATTCTCCCCTGCTAATGGGTTCTCTCGCCCAATCTTTGCGACTGCTACGTCTCCAACTCTCGTAAGCGTCCATTCAATCACCGCTTGCCAACCATCCCCGAAATCCCAATACACGTCAGCACAACTCGCTCTTGTCGTCTCACAACCGTCTCCCAGACTACGTCCGCCACATGACATCCCATCCTCCTAAGTGAACACTTTTCTTGAGAACAATCTCCCCATAACAACGGATTGAGGCAACAACTCCCATCGGCAAACCATTTTGCTACAACCAGCACATCAAGCAAATTGAGTAGAACTTGAGCAAAGTCACCCTAGAAACTGGCCACTGATCAGCGGTCGCTACGAAAGACAAGGTGCAGTTGTTACGTTCATCTAAACACAATTCCTGGTTTGCCATACCACACTTCCTGGAAAGCGTTGCCGGTAAAACTACTCTAAAACAATTTCTGTTTCGGAAGTTGCGTGCGAACGACGTTGTTTCTTTTTCGTGTGCATGGCTCCAGGGGTTGTCTGCTTTAACACTCACTGTTTTGGGGTTATTATGGACAAGGTGCATAAAGTGATATCGGCTCCCATTTTGTATTCTCATGGTTCCATTGTTTAGATTTTTTAAAGCTTTTTCAATAATAAAAATGATAACAGCGTTAGTTTTACTTGGCAGGCACTCCCATCAACCACGGTTTCTAATACCTTAAGCTCGCATTTGAGGAACAGCACAAATTTTCTGCTTCCGTCTATCGACCCACCCGACGCGAAATGAAAACATTCGGCCCTTTGTTCATCCCCTAGCTTTGAATTACATCATCTCTCCTAGAAGAACATTATTTTCGGCAAATTCAGGATTATTGGAGTCCACAGATCATCGCCTTCTGCCCATTTGTTTAAACAAAACCCTATTCCCTGTATGTCCCTGCAAATGGTTACAGATGGTTCACCATCCCAGGCGATTTGCGACTACTCCCAGTTCTTTGTTTACTTCTAAACTCACCGAGATGTATGAAATGTTCTTTTGTAACGGCGATGAAATATAATCTTGTAGCCTTATATCCGCTATAAACATTCTGAGCGCAAATACATTTGTCATGCAACCTTCCGGCGAAATGTAGGCCTTGGTCCCACCCGTAATCCGCTGTTTAAACTTGGACAATTGTTTCTCCCCAATCACCGGCTGACTCACTGGACGATGGCCTAACGAAATGTTTTTACACCTTCACAGAGATTAACCAGCACCAGCCATGCCCAGGCAATGCCGACATACGACCAAGGGACTTAAAATCTTATTGCTTCAGAATCGATTCTGATTGAAAAGAAAACTCTGTTTCCCAGTACTTGTAAAATGGCTGAATGAAGACCCCAGAATTGAGAGGACAGATAGAGTGAGAAAACCAGATTTATGTGCTCTCAGTGACTCCGTTATACTTGCCAATATCTCTAAACCGCTTCACGAGTGGCTGTCACTTTTCTCACGCATCGTCAAAGCTATTCAGCAGCGAGTCGCACAGTGCGATAATCCGTACGACATTACTGGAACATTCAACCGTCACTCCTCTCTCATACCACCGACTATCGCCCATCCCATTCTCCATACCCTTGTCAGCTCCTGTCTTTCATTGTCTACCACTATTGATTTATCAACGACCGCCTTGTTCAAAGCGGCTGCCTTAAGAGAATTTCCACTCCCATCGGTTCCGAGGGTATCCGCCGAGCATGTATTCCTCTAGGTAGCCCGGATATTGCCCCCCTACCATCACGTGTGTTCACTCCGTCGATGGAATATGGCATAGTAGCACCTTATTAGAAGAATCCCTGGACATTTCATTGTATAGATGCAAAGGTCCCCCTCATGGCTCAGAAAGCTAGTGGTGCACCAACCGCACTTCCACCATCCGCATAATTACGGGTGAGCGATCAAACCAAAATTTCGTGGTTATCTCTGCAGAAAAATTGCTGCAGGGAAGCCATAGTGGATTCATCGAATGGCGGTTGTGCTGCCCCGGAGAGTTTGAATTCCTCACTGCACTTGCTTCGTCCAGTGACGAAGGCAAGACGGCAACCACAGCCTATGTGGATTCGAGTAAGCTACTCGGTTGATTATAAGATAACAACCTTAATCGCAAAATGCCCTCCTTTGCAATCTTTGACCATGTCCCTTTTTGGAATGCCCCCTACCTCGCTGGCAGTTCTCATGTGGTCAACATTGGCGAGCACTTGTTATTTCCTAAACAGATGACCAATGGTTTTAACTAACGTTTTGTCCTTGTCCCCTGGCTCATTCTTATAAGCAGTGGAGGTATTCCTTTCCGCTCCCAACGCGGTCCCTCCCTTAGTTTCACTAGATACATCAGGTTACTGTACGCTTTTTATTATGCGGGCCCACCTAGTTTCTTCCTCTTTGTTTACAGTAATCTGAGCTCCCTCTCTCAATGGGGATTTTTATGGGTATCGGCTTGCCATTCAAGTGTCATCTGCTACCCGGCACATCCACCTTAGACGATGTCACAACTTTATTCAACTCCTCTCAAATGCACCTCGGATTTCATTTTACTTTTTTCGAACATGCCTCGAACACAGCAACCAGATCGAAGCGAACTGTAGGCTTGTGGTATCGCCTTCGCAAGTTAAATATCGGTAGGATTCTGGCAAAAATGATACGCATTGGACCCCATTGGAAAATGGCGCTTCAATTTCCCCAAGATTGCCGCAACTGCGGTTGCAGCCATTGAAAATAAACAGCTCATTCATCAAGATGCTTGCCGATGTGCCCCTCCCAATTCTTGTCAACGTTGCCACTCACGCAACCTAGACCCCGTCTGGCTTCGCCGTCTGAGGCTTAGTATATTCTTCCTATTCGCACCAATCAGGCGTAAGGTATTTCTCTCCTCTGCGTTTGCTTTTAAGAAAACCTTCTTCTTCTCCCTTAAGCCGTAGACCTTTTACCCTTCCTTTGCCCTCACCAAGTTTGCCTTAAAAACCAGATTCAGTGTGGCGTGCAGCCAGATTTTGAACAGATTGCTGCCTTACTTTCGTGATATTAACCTCACGGCTACTTTTCCGCGAGAGGCTGACAAATTTCTCGCATTGTTCAAAGTTGTTGATTTGAGCAGCACCTCAATAACACAGCGATGCCTATGAAAGAAGGCGCCAAATATATACCAATGGCTCCCAAGTTATCCCACCTATATACGCTGATAATTTGTTTACAGTGCGACCGGTGTCTCTTCAAAATTCGCCAAAATGGTAACAGCGGCCGGCGTTTTTTATGCTTCCGTTGCCAAGTAATGAATTAGAAGCATTTAACTTGTCGGATTGCTCTAGGTAGGCTAGTGCCAAATATTCCCGCACCTCTTCGTACTACAGCTTGGCCAAAATTTCTTACCCAGCAAATGTTCGCTTGCTTCCTGTCCTCGTTTACCTCATCAGTTCGCCCTCAAAGCTTCTGCCTGATGTAACAAGGCCATTTGTGGACTCCGTCCGATTACATTTACCGTTGGATTTGACAAACGCTAGTAGTCACATGAGCGTAACCTATGCACAATTGCCCTTTCCACTTCCCCATTTTGGCTCACTTCGACGTAATTCGGTTCGGTGCTGTTGCGTAGTCCCTGGTGGTACTTAAGCCTAAGGAAAACAGATCAGCCCCAGGGAGTTGCAAAAAGAAATCTTCACAAATTTAAGACCAAGATGAGGAACTATACCAAGTTTCTATATGGGGTCAACCGTTCCTCCGCTAGGAAAAAATAAGCTTAGTTATCAGGGCATATCCATGAATTCGGAAGCATGGAGTTGCGGCTGTGAAGGAGAAGGGCTGCCTTCAACTGTGGGTTTGTAACTCAGTTGCCCATAACTGGCTCTGCGAAAAGATAAAACCCCATAAAACATCACACCATTTGTCCCCCTGACTCTCCTTGTGTTCGTCTGCCGTAGCATTTGGGTTGTGCCCAAAAGGTGTAGCCCTCCACCACATGTTTCTCCAGACCGCCTGCTACTTTTTGTGCTTCAATCACGCGCACCTACGGGTGCTTAATTCCTGCAAACGGCCCGAATGCTTTGGGGTCACTGAACATTTTTGCCTACCAGTGCTCACCAAAACATTTTATCGGAGCTCATAAAATATTAGGCTGCACGTCCACTGGCGCCTAGTACAATCCTCCTTCCAATTTCTCTTTCGTTTTCATCTTTCTTTTTACGTGTGCCATTTAGTATCTCGAAAACGTTTGCAATGGTAATCAGTTTCTGTGCGACCAACCAGGTATATGAATGCAGTGCAAAACGGGGCATCAATTCGAGATGTATCTAACGTGACGTACAATCATACTTTGGCAGTACAGCACATCCTCCTCTCATGCTTGTCCTCATGTCCTGGATTTTCACACATGACTCTAGGTCCAGGTTCCCTCGCAGTCCCACGCGTCAACAGTTTTACGTGTAACTCACCGTAGACTAAATTCACTATCAATGTGCCGCCTTATGCCTCTCCGCCACCAAAAGTACTCTGCACATCCGACCCCAAGCCTAGGTGCTTTTTATCCCAAATCATTCTCAATAAAATTACTAAATATTTCCTTCCCTAATTGAGTTATTGTCTGTAAACGTCGAGTAAAACCTCATTTCAGCTTGGTCCGACTGTGCCTTGAATCACGTATAACCCAGATTTAGTGCAAACCGGACCACATATATTCCTTTCATTGGGCCGGTGATTAATCTCTAGCAAGCTGAAGTCTTTCGATGAACTGATACTCCCTGTCAAGGAACGGATATAAAAGCCTACTCGTAACCCGTACACCGGTAGCAAGGCCCAATAAGTTTATATAAGTCATTGAATCAGTATGAAGAACACGCACCAGTATACTGCGCGCTCGGTTTCACACCCAGTCTCAACCCATTCAGCAAAAAGACCTTAAAAGCCACGAACAAATCCTGAAGCGTTTCCCAAAACGACCCCAAATTTACTCCATTGAAACAGAAATTAAACCATTTTATGTAGTCTTTCGAACTTGCCTAAAACTGATATCCTAAGTTACAGGTACTGCCGATTTTGGACAACTTACTCGTAATACAAAATTAATCTAGAGTTTTCCGTGGAAGCCCTAAAATAGGCTTAAATTCCGCAATTGAATACATGAAGTGGGCTTAAATTTTTGTATATAAGTAGAACCATTAGGAACAGACCAAAATTTAAGGCGTGTACGTGCTTTAATAATCAATTTATGAACCAAAATATAGACTTTGGTGAAGAATGTGTTTGCAAATTTTTCTCAATCTGAAAAGCGTTATTGATTTGTGGGATCGGTGTGAAATTATTCTGCGCACATAGACAGATAGACCAGTAAAAGTGACAATTTACTGCGGAACTGAAGCCGCGCGGTACATATCTATGAACATATATCTGTCAACATCAAGATATTTACGCGCTACTATGAGTTCCATTTCGTATGTATATATTTATATCAAAGTTAGGAGCAGACAATCAAAAACTGTCAAGCGGCGCGCCTTGAACACAACCGCTTGCACAGCCCCGTCTCTGGGTTCCGAAACAATTTTTCCAAATTCCTAAATTCACTTGGCTCAATAATCATTGTCCAACAAGTGGTTTACAACCTGATTGTGTAACGAATTGACCAGTTTCACATGCAAGCGGGCAAACATTCATGGAGGCGTCATCTGATGTGGCTGCCAACCGACAATTTCCCTCGATCCATCTAAAACCATGTTCGTTGCGATGCATAGGCATGAGCACGAATACCTGAAAGCGAGCTTGGTCGCCACGTTGTTATTTTCAGTATACCTCATCTCTTAAAAAGGATTGCGTTGGAAGACTCTAGTTACAAAGTGACCCCTGTCATGGAAAATTAAACGCCATCGACCCTTGGGTTCTTCAAGTCGCGTCAAGCCGGGTAACTGTGTGGTCGGTTGCGCCGCCACATTTTTATGGGATTGCTTTAAGGTGGCTCCTGGGTGCCCCATAAGTCTTACATTTACAAGCTAGAAGCAACAGAGAACTAAACTTACCAGTTACCAACATGCAAACTTTAATGCCAGGCGAAGCCCGTTTCTGTGAACACCCTTCAGCTGACAAGGGCGGGTTTTGCCATCATCGGATGCAGGACATACCAGTTCCATCACCCAATGCAGAGCCCTAAGATCTCAAAAGGAATTTTACCTTAAAACGCAGGGGATGTTTACGCGCGGCCTATTGCATCGTCATAATATGTGCGGTTTCTTAGCTTTTCATTATGGTCCGCGAATTGAGACAAATTGCTGCTGGCAGTCCCTATTCAACTGATGTTGGTCTAGAACGTGCGAATATTTGTGGCAAGCAGAAGAATGCTGTGTTCGTTTCCGGCAGCTCGGCCTTTAGCACCAGCTGAATTTCCCAATGTCGTTTGTGTAGAACATGCGTAATAACGTTACCGCAATGCTCCTCTCATTAGTCCGCTGCTGTCCATTTCGTGATTGGCGTCAGTGCACCTTTGCTGGTGCTTGATGCAAAATTGATCTGACCAGTTGTTCCGAAAAATTGTGGAGCAATAATGGGCAAAAATCACTTGCTGCTCTTTTGAATCCCATGGGTTCCACAATGGTGTCGAAGAGATGGGCTGCTCACAGCCTTAATATAAACGCCTGCTGATGGAAATTTAACAGCAAAAACTGGATTCTGCGGTGAAATCTAAAACTACACGTGATCACCATAAGAGATGTCTAATTTACTGGTATCGCGTGCTGGATAAATTTACGAGGAATCACGTGTAGCATCAGTTGGTGCGACAACGTTTTTGGGTTTTTTCCTTATTTTCTTGGAATTACAGTCAATTGATCCCACATGAAAAGTTGTTTATCTGTAAAAACGTCCCGAGATATCTTGAGCCTCATCCAAGGGCGACAGTTGCTCCCAATGAATCTCCACATCTCACGTGAGAGTCACACGGCATTATTCTATGGAATATTTAATGCCGGCAACAAGAAGCGTAAAACGCACCTTATAGACCCCTGAGTCAGTTCATGGTCTGATGGTACCAGTCCAGTTCCAGTTAGATTACAGGATTACACGGCAAGATGCCTGATTGTCCAGGTTCTTGCAAAGAGGGCTCCTTGGATCTGCCGAAGCTTCGAAAAAACAAGATGGAAATCCCTCTTCAGTTCCTACAAGAGAAGAAACAATTACTGAGATGCTCGAACATTTCCTCAACCCCAAAAGTTTCACACTGTTCTCTCAGAACACAACTAGCCACGCATTGTACAGTCTCCTTTTGAATTTGCGCACTCACCACACCTCGACCATTTCCTCGTGTTTCATGCTCCAGTCATTCATCACTCACCACTCACAACTCACCACTCGAGGATTTTGGGAAAAACGGGTGAAATGAGTTTGGGGGACCATTAGGTATTTTACAGGGGTCTAGATAGACGCTTGGGTTCCGAGGGTGGCTTCTGGACTACCATACGTTGTGTGATTGATGGTGTGCATCAACCGTTTGTGGCAGTGCGCAGGCGGCGGCCGGACTATCATCGAACGGCGGGATTAAAGTAAGACTGGACTGGTACTGTAAAGCGATGGTACCGTTGTTCGGTTTCCCGGGTTAAATTTGTTAGTGTCAGTCGATGGGTTGAAGTCCTTTGCAACAACCTGATGGCAGGCGGTTAGGAACCAATCGTTTTGTATGTTTCGCATTTTGGATCTCGGCATTTACTATGACCACCCGAACCTACTGATCCTGCGTCCAAGCACGATTACGTCTAACACGAGGCTTTTGTTTAGGTTTTGGGAAATCACGGAGGATTGTGGGAACTGGTCTATCAGTATTTCCTTCACCCCGGCACATAGCGGACAGCGCCAAGCAAGGAGTGCTCACAGATATCCACCCTCGCTTGTCGGGTTACATCCTGAAAACGAAGTGATGGCAACCTTTTTTGGGCAGTTCGCACTTTCTCTCTTTATAAACTGATCAAATTAATTACTGTAAACCGCATTTCCACAATGCGTGGCTAAAGTTCAAAACTGAGTGCCAAAATTCATGGGTAATTTTCAAATTGTACCGTGCTGCATATTCGAGTTATTCAGTCAGAAAACATGAACAACCCCGTGAAATTCGACCACAAGGAATGCAAACGGGAGCTTGCGGTAATGTACAGAAATACAAAAGTCGTCCATGGAGCTCCCAAGACGGTGGATAACGAAACAGCAGGCTGATTGCAAAGAGGCAAACTTTTGAGCAAAACAACTTTTGATTAATAAATGGCATAATGGTCAGCCGTATCGTAGCAATCCCCTGACTTCGGATACAGAAATTGTTTTCAGCGGATTCTCCCTAGCCATGTTTCATGCCGTCTGCATTCTGTTTTGAGGAAAGAAATTAAAGAACTCACTGAATAGGATCGTATTCTAGCGCACATAATTCTCCAGTTTAGGAGGTCGCGGAACCGATATTTTTGAACACGCCAGCATTTTAATGGTTCCATTTCCCGTTATTTGCTTATTTTTCAGTGACTTCTACGTCAATTTTTATATTGCTTTCTTCCAACAGTAATGTTTGAACATTTCTCGGGTGATGGCTTTTGCTTTTCCTTTTTGATTTGCGGTAATATTTCTGGCTTGTGTTGTACTACGAAAACCTGTCCAGTGAAGGCGATTTTATTCAAAAAGCCTATATCCATGTTGCTACTGCGCTATCTTGTAACTAATCTCCACCTGTTTTTGAGACTTTATTTGTGGATGACTCTAGCTTTCAGGATTATGCCGCCTTGGAATTTAGCTTTGCTGTGCTGGAGTTAGAGGCTTCTGCTCTAAAGTAAATGCCTGCAATTTCAAACGACCTGCAGCAGCTGCTATGCAAGGTAGAAGCTCGAAAACTCCCCTAGAAGATACCTCCAATCCTGTTGGTTCTTTTGATACAGACAACTGTTCGACCTCTTGGCGCCACTAAAACGAAAGGCGGATTAAATTAGCGCACACTCAGGTCCCAAGGGCATCTTATGATTCGGTCGACTGCAAATTAGTTTAGTTTAGTTAGAGTAAATACTTGCTTGTTTTGAGGATTCGCCGAAGCAATATTACTTTTCTCGGCAATCTAGGCGAGTAGTTTCATCTCACATCCCTGTTGAAAGTCAGCACCTACTTTACGTTTTCATTACTTCAAAGAAATGGAAGGGGATGGCATTTAGGGTGGCTTTATGTCTTCCTAAGGAGGAATGCACAACAGCAAGATAACTGTCCAAAGAAACTGCTTGTTCAGAAGCACTTATTTATGGCATCGCTTTTAATCGAGATGACCAGGATGACTTATATTTTCAGAAACCAACTAAATAAATATTTACACTAAAAAATTATTCAAGTGCTTGGATGCCCTTTGGCAGCTGAATTTTAAAGCTGAATTGGGCCCCGTGACTAATATACGGAAGGTTTGTCCGACGGCTCTTTGGCAACGCTGTTGGATGGCTGAAATTACGCAGGAGGTACGCGACAGTGAGTGTGAATCAATCTTTTATCCTTTGTGCCATTCCCTTCGGCCACGGTCTCGTTTATAACGAAGTCGCTTCAGTTACCAGTGGCATGGTTGGGGAGCGACACATGGCGTCTGGATGGGTAATGCGCCAAAAACAAGAAAAGCACATTCGCTGGTAACAGGGACTAATGTTTTACCCGCAAAATGTGGTCTGAATTCTTGAGGCTGCAGTGAAATGTGGCTGGGCAAATAAGAATAACTGTTCGGTTTGCCTTGATACGGTCTAGAGATGCAGAAACTGTTGAGGTAATAGTTATAGCATAGACCGCCGGAAACATCAAATTTATCGAATACCGCTTGGCATAGCCTATAACTTCTTGTTTTGATGAATTGTTTAGATGTTTTTTAGTGGTAGCGCTATTATCTCGAGTATTTTTACGGGAAATCGAAAGCAGATCGAGAAGGACGATCGTTTCCAACATGCATCTTAAAGCAGGGGCAAACTTTCCTCGTTCCACCTAATTTCGCGGAGTGATTGGGCTTTATAGAAGATTATTCTGGAGAACCTCTGATCGCCTTGATAGATAGTGGTGTGCAACGATATAAATTTGGCGTCATTGGGCCTGAGTTCGGTGGTCAACTAGTAATTAACACAGACAAAACGGTACCTGCTCTGTTTTCCATTTTAGATATGCTAGCAAAATACCGCAGGCAAGAAGTAACTTTCAGCGGCCTCAAGCAGATGGCATACCAAGAAGCTAGCTTTTGTCAGAACCCCTAAAAGGCTCTCACGAAATGGGCTTGAACACGTTAACCTTTTGTTTGACTTGATGAGCAATATAAGAACCCCGTACCTTACATGACTCGGGCTTCGCGGACAAGAGATCTCAGCAAAATCCCCTATTCATTGAGGAACACCAAGTGGTGTATTGCAGAAAACATTCCACAGAGGTGAAAAAGGACACGTTTGTTTATGCCTATCACAAAAACAATGTTTTAATGAAGTGATCACGGGGTCCCTTGCCCGGGGGTACTGGATTAGAGGGACGTCCAAAGCGGGGTAAATTTTAAAGTATCCATTGGTATCTTGAACAGAATTAGACCTATCTATAGGGGAATCCAGGGGTAAATCTGACGATGCAAGTTGGTGTTTGCCACCACAAGCTACCCTTAACTGAAACCCCAGTAATTTGAGGATACCCCACAATTGAGCTGCCAGGTTTCATTTCAGATGTCTGAATAAGTAATTTTACAGGAAATAGTTGTATTTTTCGCTGTACCAGCTGTACCGTCGGGACCCCGGCAGTATTCTTTAGCCACATGGACAGATATGGAACACGTAATTCCCTAATTGCTATTGCCTGAAAGGAGGTCAGGAGGAACTATGTTCTTCCAGTAAGATGAAGAAGACGTATTTGAGAAGCCTAAGGGATAACACCTTACCAGCCATACATATGCGGAAGTTTTCCAAAAGGATTTTGCTAAGGTTTCCCTGGAGATCATTGCAACAGCACTTGGCAAACAGCGCTTTCGTGGACAGCTGCCTAATATGAAATAAAATTGACAATGAGACACCAACGCTTGTGGGCATCCTGATGCGTATTTTGCTACAAGGTTTCAGGCCGGTGAATTTGCCAAACGGCAGTCGAAATTTTATCCAGGAGTCTCCTCCGGCACAGGTAGTCAACAGGATAAAATTCTAATATTATGAAGCCACACATTGTAAAAGGCATTTACCTTGACCGCAATATCAGATTTGAATGATTCTCTTACCCGTTCTAGCTAAAACGGACGAGCAACTAAAATACGCGCTGTTGGCGCACAGACTGAGAGCTTTTGACTCTGCAATTTTGGTTCTTAGGATGTCTTATTGCTAAGGATAAAATTTTAAAGGCTTTTTAACCGAGGAGGTGGACGGAATTAGCTGCTGAGATGGGACCAATTTGAACGCCTGAAGGAATGTAAGCTCATATTTCGCCAGCTCCAAAGAGTGCGCATAATTAGGCGATATGATGCAGAAAATGGTTGGCGGTCAGCGGTTTGGTTTCGGTTTTTAATGGGGCTTTCGATGTTGGATAGGCCCTTACAACATATTTTTGCCGGGTGTAATCTTAGCTACTCAATTTTCCTCTGTATTTCTGGCGGCCAAATTTCGGCGGCTTTGTTCAAAACAGTTACCTCACTGCGTTTCAGCAACTCTGACGGCGGTTCAGATTAGCAGGAAGTCCAAAGGCGAAATTCAGCTACGGTTCCTTGAGGTGGTGTTCGATAGAGGCTCAGCGGTTGAGCTTTTCTACATAAGGATGCATTAGGGACGGCTCACCGGTTTTGTTACCAACCCAGTCTTATAGATCTACCAGAGCGTGTTTTCAGGCCAGTAGAAGCATGTAGCCGGGATGGAGAACCCCTTGGGTGCAGTTTCCCGAAGTCAAAGTTTGCAGCATGCCTATGAGAGCCTGTGCTTCTTCAGACCTAGGTCTTTGCTGGATTCCAGAATTTTAATGCCTGGTGAACAATTCACTATAAATGTACCAACGAAATTTGTGGAATACTGATTCAAGGCTTGTACAGGTTAGTCAGACATTTTTAGACTTTCCTTACTTCTAGCCGTTCTGGCCCTTCGCAAATGCCTCCGAACTGTGCAGCCCTAATTTTGTGATTCGAGCAAAAGGCACCTATGCACCTGCGAGTAAAGCTGAGTATGAAATTGCTACTAGGCCTACTGGCAGTCCCAGAGATAAGAGGCAGTCATAAGGGAACTTTGAAGGTAGTTCGACGAGAAACAATTCGTCGTAAACTAGAAGGACAATCTGAAGGGCCGACGCAATTCGTCGGGTAGTGGTCTGATAATCACCCATTGAAGCTTCACTCTGGCTTTCATGACATCCTGTTTTGCAGTGGCAAGCACACACATCCACCCAGAATTATCGGCGGTTGTCAAACTTCAGACATTTCTGCAAAAACAGCATATTACCAGATATCTAACCACTTAATAGTACCATTGCAACATCTGGATTGATTAAAATTTCATCGCACCTTTGTCTCTGTTCCTACTTTATCCGACACTAGACTACGTATTTGGAGCGCAATGGTGATGATATTGATTTCAGTCTTCGTTTATTCTCTTTTTGAATGCCTTTAGAGTTATATTTGCGTTCAATTACATGAAGTATGCAATAGAATTGTGGTATAGACGGAAGTGGGTGATAAACTAAGCGGGAACTTTTGGACCACCGGCAAGTCTCTAGAAACAGTTTTGTTCCTGGCCCGAGGGTTAATGGATAGTAATGGCAAAAAACAAGGCCTGGTTTTTGTTTGTTTAACATAAGCAAAATGCGGCTGAGACGGCCAAGGATTTAGAAGACAAAGCGCCTGTTCTCTCAGCAGAGTTCGTTGAATTTAACAATAATCTTTCCATTTGTTAACCGACATTTCCAGTGCGCTGGTAAAGGGAAATATTGCTGCTACCTGCCCGTAAGCTTTTGGATAAGCGTTTATGAAGTTTATGGTGTATTATGTCTTCGTAGCATCCTCAGAGCCATATTGGCCCTACGTCTAAGCTTGTCGTACAAGGCTAAGCTCCTCCATCCCGCTTCTTGAGGATTCCGCTTTACGCGTAGAAGCGTGAGCTCAAACCAGAGAAACGAGAATGAGATGAAGACGTCATCCACATACTCGAAAAAAATGAAATAATCACCAGCGCGGTTGCTCTACGCGGGATGCTTTTATGAGTGAGGGGAAGCTGCCACAGATTTATGGAGATAGTCACCACAGAAGGAGATTGAAGGTGACACCTAGATGAATATTAATTAATTAGTCATACTTCATGCATTTTGCCTCCAGGAGGTGTAATTCAATGGCATGCGGATGAAATGGGCTAAATGAGGGAACTTGCACTATTTTTCTGCAGCTATTTTACCAATTCTAGACAGTACTATTTGCGCGAGAGTCCATACTGCACTCTCTGACAATCGTGCTGGCGAATCTGCTTGTCAAGTAGGTCGGAAATGTTCTCTCGCGAGCTCTATGGGAAGGTTTTTGGATCATATTCAAGACGCAGAAGGCTGTTAAGCCTGATGGTAGCTGGTGGCAAGAAAGGGATAGGCTGATATCTGCCCAGAATACCAACACTTGGTTGCGATCTTCTCGGATAGGATAGCATTTTTGCTAATGGAAAAAAACTGACTTGGTTAGTTGCCAAAGGATTTACGGACGCAATTTTCATCAATAAATAGTTCAGTATTTGACATCAACGCTAAATTGGCGTTAAAAACCACAAAATTACTGTATAACCGTGCAATCCGTTTCAGGAATCACCAGTAACGTACATGCTCTGCAGTACAAATCATTGACAGAAAGGTGCAACAGTATGTGGTGCTATCAGACAAATCCGTAGGACTTTACCCGATGGCTTCAGGGCTGGGACTCAGGATCCTTCTTCCCGGGTTTGCCTCCCAGTCGCAGCATAGTGCATATGCTTCGCCACGTGCCCTGGAGGGGTTGAAACATGATTTACCAGGGTCCATTTGTGGCTGAGAATTTAATATGGAGAGAATCGCCCTTTCGCTCGAGGTGGGAGAATTGCTCATGCAGGTGAGGGCACCTGATAATGAAAAGATGGCTATTGAGATTCTGTTGACTACAAGAATGCCGGCTGGCGGAAACGCATGAGCAACGGAGGGCCGCACGTCCGTTTGGAGCCAGATCATTTTGTGTCAACTAATTTCTGCACGACACTTCCGGATCACATAGCATTAGTAGTAATAAAGCAACGCCGGAGGCGATAATGACCAAATTTTTCCGCAATAGGTGTCTAATGTCCTTCGCCCATGACGTCTGAGCGGTCAGAGTTTGTAATTGACTTCAGCATGTTACCGGTTCAGGCAAGACATTGTCTTAGAGAGTTGGCTTTCAATCCTGCAAGAATGATACCAACATCTGTAGGCGGAACGCTTTCGTTACTGCAGTACTATCTGTTCGACAAATTGATGGGGTTTGCTCTGCACCCACAACAAAAATAGAGCGATTGCTGTCTTAATTGGGATCAACCCCTGAACTGGCTGGATAAAGCTTCTTGAGGGAGCCGAGTCAAACTGATCAGGAAAGTTGTGGTGATCATGCTAGCCGGAGGCCTATCATTGGATCCGCAAGTTGTAGTTGGTGATGTACTGGAAAGCGGGTACGAGGGAGTGGCAAGCGCATGATGATGACCTGTAAACAAACCAATATACGGCGTTTTGCTATCCTCTACGTCTATGGTGGCACCGACGGAACCAGAAACTATCTCAGCTAGAGCTCTAGGCGGTATTCCTTAGAATCAAGAATGAAGGGATGGTAAAAGAGGCTCCACTTAATATCCCCTGAATAATTTTGTGCCTGACAGATTAAAACAGCAATTTTGGAGACACATTGCACGCCGTCTGGTTTTAATAAGTGTGGCTAATCGGCTGGTACTTATTCACCCTCATGCTGAGGCCCTGCATTGGAGACAAACCCAATCAGATTAAAACTTCGCCGACCTAACATCCGGATGATTACCAGATGAAAATCAGTTGGGGATTGGGTTCACTGGCAGGCATTCTTGCAATGATTGCACGCGGTTATCCCACTCGTTTGTGTTCGTTGCACCACCCTACGGCGTAGAAAAGAAAGTGTTGAGGCCCGTGGTTAGTTTTGTCTGTCTATGTTTATATGAGTGCAGGAATGTTCGTGTTGGCCAGATTGCTAAGAGCCGCGATATGTGACTAGACACTTGTGCTAGCGCAGCATTTTGCCTTATTCCGTGAATGATGAATTGGCGGGGGCTAGTAATTTGTTACCGAACGAGGCAAGCAAGGGAAGACCCAGAGCAATAAAGATGGTACGGAAGGAAGTATTCGGCAACGAAGAACATGTCAAAATCCGGGGCAAACAGTCGCTGAGTAAGCTTATTCCGACATTCGCTGGCAGTCTATTTTTGCCGAGATTCGATCGTTAAACAAGAGTTACTCAGCAAGCCACACGCATCAGCTGAGCATGCCCAGTCGTAATCTTAGAATCACCCGCTGTCACCATAAGGACGGTCATGCAGGCAATTCTTACATTTTGGTGGATATAGGACAGCCGTATTAAATCGTGAAGTAGAATGGCACCACAAAACTCATCGAGGAATAATCACTGAATATTGTGACAGGTTGCTCAAGAAATTCGGGTAAAACCCAGTCACGGCCCGTCAAAATGCGTGCTAAATATGGAAATGCGAATTTCCTATAGATATGGATTCTAAAGCTTATAGTACGAAATGCGGATCATGTAGAAATATGGGAGCGGCACTTTGAGCGATCGTTTGGCAGAGCATGCGGGTTATCTGAAGGAATTTTGTGAGCAAGTTTCTCGCATGCTGATGGGTGCTGATCACAGATTCAGAGATATTTTAGTAAGTTGTAGGAGAGATGGCTGATACTTGACAGCCCAGACAAAGTCTTTTCTAAGTAACTCTGGATATATAACTGGAGAACAGCAAAGAAGGATTGAAAAAAAATTGGTATGCAAATCGTGAGATGGAGCATTGTTTTGCCTTTTAGTGCCCAGGGTTCCTGATTCGAAATGACACTCGTTGAAGGTTCTTTACACAGATGGATGTGAGCAATCCACGTCGAATTTTTATCAATAGTGACTCCTAGATAATTCAAAGAATCAACCCTGGTAAGAGCTTTCGAGCTGATGAAAAACGTTTCGGATAGGTAGGCTGACCAAGAGAGAGGGAAATGACATTCAAAACGCGTAGGTTTATTGATGTTTAGACCGGTTCGTGCAAAGAAACCGCAAACTAAAGATAGTTTGCTGAAAAACCTTTGAAAATCATGATTGTTGGAAACGGTTTGAGAAAAGACAGCATCATCAGCATACCTAAACAGATAACAGGGTGAATTCGTTGATAAGTCGCTGACCAAAGTAGAAAAGAGAAACGGTAAAAGAACAGCACCTTGCAGTTCTTCTGAGTAGTTCGTCAAAGGTTTTGGGGTTTGACCGTCCGTCCTTGTGCACTGGGTTCCGTTATTAAGGTAATCGGACAGTCGTGCTAATTAAGGCGTCGGATGACCAAATGCTTTCAGCTTGTGAAGTAGAACATGTCGCGGGGCATACTCAAATGCCAACGCGTAGCCTAGAAAGGCGCAACGAAAGGATTTCACTGGTGCGTTTAGGTTTTACAAATGTGGTGACTGCGGGAAGCAACCTGCAACCAAATCGGGCCTGTTAGATTTATAAGAAAGCTAAAAAGGTTGTCCGGGGGTACAAAGACGAACGGAGACGCCTATGGTTAACGCGCTCCGTCAGTTTAAGACCAGATGTTAAGACGATAGGGTGAAAGCGTCTTGACAAAACAGTAGAACTGGTAGATTATGGAATGAAAATAATAGTGACGGGTTTCTAATAGTCGGGGAGTGAAGTCGAGGTTAATTGATTAGAGAAGTAACTGCATCCGTCAGAGCTACAGCACCATGCTTTAAAACAGCGGAAGACAGGCTGTCAGGACCAACCCCTATGGTAATTTTAGTGATGCGGGGGACTTCGAGCACCTCCTTTCTAGGAAAATTTGTAACTGCCGTACCGTCAAACTCTCCACATATGACTTGGTTTTAGCTGAATGATGGATGAGAGCACGGTTGATGTTTTCGACATCCGCTTGTCTCTTCTTCTTTCAACACAATAGTCAAGTGCCCAGCTATAGGAATCGGTTGTTGTTGCCACCCAGAAGTTTTCTGGCGAATGCAGCGTTGACGCTTGCGATTTCAGCTTTTATTATTCGCAAATATGCCGCATGCTTCAGTTATTATTGTTGTATAAGTTATCGGTGCATCCTCTTAGAGACTTTAGTTTCTGAGTGGAGAAACGGCCATTTGAGAAAAATAGTGTTCCTGAGGGGCAGCAAATAGCAAAGATTGCGTCGGGCGTTTCTGCGAAATGTTCGGCATTGTCAACAAGCAGGGGTTTGAAATAGAAACAGGTAGATGCGAGTGAAAGGGATTTCGGAAGAAAAAAGGGTGTTAGGTGAAAAGTTACAGAGGCGAGCTCGAATTTAATGTTTTTGCCTGAAGGAATTGAAAGCTGACCTAAATTATATCTTGGGACTTGGCAAACGCAGACAACGATCGCCACTTAAAATTGAAGCACACGATTTCAGGGCAAATAAATCAGCGTAGTTGGTAATAACTCTGTCAGAAATGGAGCCGCCTCTGGTAAGAGAAACGCAGAGGTTAGTGCAATCAATACAATTAGTGGAATGATTGAAATCACCAGTAATAGTATGCAGATTATCCTCTAGAAGAGAAATAATAAATACCAGAAAGGAGTCGGAAAACGATGTGATACTGTCTTGCGAGCTAAAAGGGGCTATATATAAATTCGTTATGATAGTGCTTGTATGGCAAGAAAACCAGGAATGGCACTGTGTCAGGAAAAAGTCAATTCCTTTTGGTGAGTACGTTTAAATTTCTCGGACCTGCAGGACAAGAGGGATTTTATGTATGATGCCACACGGCCCCAGTTTTCGTGTTCGTAACTCCATCCTGCCGAGGGAGTCTGAAGCTGTCCATCGACACGACTGTATCAGCGATATTTGAATTCATCCACGATTTTTCTATGCGAATGACAGATGTGAACAGTGATTGGCGATCGAAGTGCGGCATTTTCGCAAACAGAAAGCGGATGTTAATAATCAGAACTGCCGAAATGGACATCTTGGACGGACTGGCGCATCTAAAAATTGCCTGCCAAGTGGTAGGATTGGCTCCTTTAGATCCATCAGAAGACCTTTGAGGCGCAGTAAGCCATAATCCCACGGCATGTTGAAAAAATATACGATTTTTGAACGAACAAATGGTTTCCACAGTGGCTTCAGGAGCACCTGAATTATTCCTCACAAGATCCGCACAGTGTCTCTATTCGGGCTATTAATCATCGCAAACCAGAATCTGTTGACGAGGTAACGGGAAAAATGGGGTGTGACCTTTATCAGAGAGGCGGGAGATTAGTGATGGTTTCTTCCACGGAATGCACTGAGAGGGAGTGTAGTAGTAGGTGGCCAGATCCTTGATGTGATTGAATGGCCTTGCTTGTGTGTTGCGTGCAAGACTTGAAAATTGGTGCAGGATTTGGGAAGGGATGCCTTTTGGCATAGAAGCTGAACTCTTGACGACGTAACTTAAACTACAGGGCCAGATGCGAGCTGCTTGGCCTTGAACCATTGTGGCTTCGTCGAGTCAAATTAAACCTTACATTTCTCTTTAATCTTTGCCGTAATAATGTCCACTCTACTACAAACGTCACACGCGACGCCGATTGTCCCTCATATCCACTTCGTAGTAGATACTACTCGTTAAGAATACCCCTGACTCGACTATCGATCAGGGCTAAATTCTTCACAGTTGCCTACTCTAAATTGTGGAACAAACTCCCTAGTTCCCTGCGGTCGTGCCCAAATTTAGCCCAGTTCAAAGCCCATCTGGCAAAGCTACTGGATGTCCAGTTCTTAATTAACCTGACACGAGCTAACATTGGACTGGACGAGGCCTACGAACATGGGATAGAATTTTAGTTTGTGATCTATTCTTTGCTGAGATCACCATCAGGGATTCGGCTTCACCTCTAACTTCTTCACTGTATCACACGTCCCCACTAATGTACTTTTTGACCTCCCTTGTAGTGATGTACTCTCTTCACTAACTCTCAAAATTCTCCCAATGTGGGTAGACGAAAATGTCAGCGTACTTATTGTAGGATCCATGCTCTGATCACATCCTGTTATTTTGAACACCAGCCTGTGTACCTCTCGCTCTTCTTGCCATCTTATCCTCTTCACTGACTTGGCGGAGCTGAGTAGGTCGTTCTTGGCAGCCCCTAACATTCATCTACGCCGAAAACTGCTACCGTTGCTCATTCTAGAATAGATGCACTATGGTGTAGGTATGTTGTCGCGATCCAATAATCACCATAACCCCAAGCTGGCACCCAAGCCAGACTACTTCTCTCTTGCTTTTCAGATGTCGCATCCGCAGCAGACGTTTTGCTAACGCTTCTGTCCTCGTACTGGCGATTCCGAATCTGCTAACGTATCATTCCTGTTCTGGCCCGGTCAACGGTAACTACGCGGATTGTCGCACTGGATATCTCAACTCGCATTTCTGAGATCGATTAAAATCGCGATTGCTGCTGTCTCCGGAACGGCTTACGCGCCTCATATCCCCCACCCGTACTGCTGACTAAGATCAAAAGATGCGACAATGCAAATGACAGCATAGACGACATTCTTGGCTATTGTATTTTAGGAGTGTTCATGCACATAACCTCCCTTATCTGACGAGACTCTCGGTACAGCTTACCACCATCCGTATGTAGATATTATCAATATCCTTGGAGTTCCGCATCCAAAGCTTCACAAATTTCCTCCAGATACGTTGAGACAATCTTTTTCCACACTTTTTGGCCCTTTGTTGTCAGCTACGTATCTCATCCAATTTGCCTGACGTTCCGCCTGGTTTTCACCACTTCTATCCAAGTACCGCATTACCACTGCTTGTCGTCTCTTCAGCTTCACGTTCCCGTCCATTACGTAACGCTTCCGACGCTTGGTGTCTCTAGCCATATATCACTATCCACCGTCGGACTCCGTCCATGTTGTGTGCCAGCAGTGAGCACATTTAGTGCACTTAAACACGAAATGACTCGTTGTCCGCTACTTGCAAACAGTCCCAGTAAACTATTTCTCGGCCTTAAAAATTGAGTTTTCTGCTTTTTGCTTTTCACTGGCATACTTGTAATTCCCCTTTGCTTCGCAGCATCTCATTTTACCTTTCAGTGAGCTTCTGCAATAACTCATTATTGCTCCCACCATCTTATCCCATTCCACTTCTATCATCTACATTTCCTGTGCATCATCCTTGTAAAAATTTGATCTTGCCATGCGCATGCCTCTCGCAAATCGAGAAATATACAGTATTATTATTATTATTAATAACTGGTGCAAATTTATGCCGTCCCACTAGGCTATATATGTCCCCTCTATAGCACAACCACCTTCTCGATTTTCATTCACAAACGGCTGAGCGTTTATTTAAAAAGAGGTGATGATATTGACAAATGATTAAAAGTAACTTCCATTTTGTCAGCTTTCATTATTTCTGTGGGACCTAACAAAATAATAAGTGACTGCCGTTTTTTGCACCAAATGGTTTCAAGCGTTCTTTAATCTATCACCTCTTTTAATTTGACCGTAGGCGAGGCTATATGCTGAAAACGTCTGCGCCCAGTTGGCACAAATGCCCAAAAATCTCCAAAACCGTCCTCAAACCGATCGTTCATAAACAACGAAACCGATAACAAAACAGGCACTTTGCAACAAACGGCGGTCGTATTGGAGAGTACTTTACAAATCCCCGGCAAAAAACTCCGTTTGCATTTTGCAATATTTCTACATGAAATCTCTCATTGAAAGCTTACTAAGATCCTGATATAATCACCCGCACATGGAAATCCTGGGACACGCAACTTAAATCTTGATGCGATTTGTGGAAGCCCATATTTTCCTTCCTTTAACCTGTGCACCCAAAGACCTTTTCTTAACCCAGCGGGCTGCAGCAAAATAAAATAATGCCAACGTGCTTTAAAGTACAACTTCCACATTGCAAATCAAGTGCCTTGCAGATGCGTTTTTTGGTTTACTCCGCTGTCGTCGAGCAGTCATCTGCGATTATTCCATATCCTAAAATGAGAAGAAGATCGGCAGTAACTTAGCAAATTCAGTTACTTATAACTCGTCACATATTTGCTCAACATGTGGGTGACTGTGCGAAAGATGACATTACTATTGCAAATAATTTTATCCACTGACGTTCAAGCAAACAAGAACTGGGCAACTATCCGACAAAAAACTAGACCGCACCCGCAAATGTAAAGTGAAGTGCATTATGGAATCATCACATGGCGAAAGTGGACGCTGTTCACTGAGGAGAATACTGCGCATAGATGCCTTGGAATTTTTCATTCGGGGACGGGTTTTCTGCCATTGAAATAGATAAACACTACCCATTGATGCTTGGCAAAATACACGCTTCAACGATGCCGGAAGGAAGATGACCAGTTATTGCACATTCATAACTTTGTTTCGAAGCTTCAGCAAAGTTAGACTTCTCCGAAACATAAAAAATGCTAATCATCTGCCATTCAAAATGCGCCCATTTACAGGATCAATTCATCATTACGAGCGTCTCGTAGAGATGGCACTTCTTCTCTTGCGGCTGTTACAGTTTTCATGATTCAACCCCAGATGGTTTTTGAAAGACCGCCTGTAGCGGAACAAGGATTCGATCCTTCGGGTAGCTTGTTTAACTGAACGTCGACCGCCAAGCGCGACCGCCACTTGTGCGTTGATCAGGCACGCCTCACATGCACGCTCCTGTCCAAACGTACTCAACTTGCTACCGCTTCTGACTGTCTTTTTATCGTACCCGTCAAGTGTCAGGGTTGCCAGTATTCCAGTCGTACGGAGCCGAGTAAGAGTGACGCGAGGGTGGTCGCAACAGTCAGGGACATGCAAAATTAATACGAGATTTGCGTTAAGACAGTCCGTTCTACACGCCTCCAAGGGGCAACCATGGCGTAAATCTTGAAGACGTCTGACCTGTCAGGATCCATAATACACTACAACCTCGACGTCTGGTATGGCGTTTACTATTTTCAGCAAGAAAATACCTGGCATGTTGAGATCCTTCGATAATTTACAAATGCAGATAATTACAAAATGCTTGTTTTAACTTCACCGTTTGAAATTGGAGTTCGCTTCAACCACAGTTTAGCGTGCAAGGTGAATTACATTTGATTACCAACATTAAAATGCTTAGCATTCCCAAAGTCAACTTAATCTTCTCTAAACGATGACTTTTCTCAAAGAAAAATGGAATTAAAATGCATGAATGAGCGACGATCGCGGTGCAAACACGGCGCGAATGGTGGAGAAATATAAAAAGCCTCATGAATTTTTCGCAAGTCAGCTGGACGACTTCGAGGCCAAAAATAATTAAGATTATAACTATATTTGCTGGCCTTCGTCGAACTGCCTGATTAAATTAGAAACGGGTGGTTACCATTGGGCGAGAATACCATTGTTCTGCTCATCGAGCTACATTTTCCGGAGACGGCTGAAGGGCAGGAATTGAAATTTTGGGCAGTAAACGGATGGTAAGTTTTAAAATGGGAGAAGAATGGAGTAGAACAAATTGGGGTTGTTGCAGCTGGCGGGTGGGAGGTGAGGACAAGAGAAATTTTACTATGCCATATGTTGCTTCTTACCTTGGTCTAAAGGGAGGTGGGTGGATAATCATTAATTGGTGAGGTGACATTCGGCGGATACGCTCGTTTGAGGCCTGCAGTATTAATTGCTTTTGCTAGATGGAATTTAAACGATGCAATCCAGGGTAAGGTGATAGGGCCAGGTTAGGTGTGGGATGACGACAATCATTTTTATACACTGAAGGGAATTTCAAATAATGGATGAGGCTGGACTGCTTGTGATGAGTTAGGCTAAATGAGCTGGTAGAGCGAAATCTTTCTTTAATAAAAATACCTATTTCTGTATCTGGAAGCAGAACAGAAGTTATCATCTATGGATTATACGCAAGCATAAAAGTTGGTTTGAGTTTTTTTCTCGGAGTGTTATTTGACGGTTGTAGAAAGAGTAACACGGGGGAAAATTCGTAGCGCAATGGTTGTTGAGTGTATATTCCACTGGGTTTTGATACATCTGATGAGATTTGGCTTAGCTGTTCTGGATGACACTAATCCAGGTAGGCTACTAGGCGACTTCAGGCATGCAAACATCGACCCGAGCAAAAACAGGACGATGCTTGCAGTCAACTCTGCTGATTTGTGCATCGCTTCGTTCGTTACTTTCGATGCTGTGCATAACACAGTACAATTCAATCTTCGCATCAAGTAAGAATCCTCCCAATCCCTCGGAAGCCATAATTTGAAAATCGAGAATAAGTGACAATTCGGAAATTACTGCAAATTGACTCCCTCACACTAACCAGCATTTGTAACAAAAGACCAGCCCAGCCAAAAGTTTTCTTTTTTGGGTTCACTTTTCTTTTTTCGATCTGCTGTCCCTCAGTTACGGGAATGTGAACATCTCCGTTATTTGAACAATTGACTCAGAACAACAACTGTCATAGTCTCTCATGGGAGTGTCTTGCACTTGTAATATACAGAGGTTGGCGATTAGCAGCAAACCTGCACAGACCAAAGCAACACATCTTCCACGATATTCTCCTTAAAGTGGAGCTTTTCATTTTGGCATCTTGGTCAGTTGAGGCTTGTTGTTTACGCATCATTTACCGAAGGACTGTAGATTTCCAAACTTTTTACTTAACGATGAAGACATCTAGTCTTTCGTAACTACATGTGTTGTGCTGTGAGCCATCAAGTCTTACCTTTATACGCCGTTCCGATTCCTCCCCTGATAATGCTTACAGTCTGCATGCAACTGTTTCCGGTGTTTCCTGGAAGAAACTTATGTTAAATGGCATTAAGTGCCAGCTTTGCCATTTTGCTGAGGTTTATACGCTTCCCATTTCCCCACCAAATTCCGTCATATAACTTGCATTTTTGTTGTCTGCATTAAGTAACGTTTGGTGTTCCTTTAGCTGTTGCAATTGTTTCTTGTTTTCATAATGGTTGATAATGAAGTTTCATCCACGCGTAACAACAGCGCCTCGTTGTAACCATTGGTATTGAGGACCTCTTGCTTAATGCTTGGTTGCTCTCAAGCGAGACACTGAGGACGCACAAATTTTTCTCGTCAAAGATTAATTAATTAAAGGGCGAGCGTAACTGCGGGGACGTCTGTGGATTGCGTATACTGTGATGTAAAGGCCATATCGTTCTTGGTAGCCCCTAACCTTCAACTACGCCTAAAACTGCTACCATAGCTCACTTCTAGTTTCCTCACATTTTACGGAACCAATGTACTATGTTATAACAATATTAATAATAATATATATTTCTCGATTTGCGAGATGCCTGCGCAAGGCAAGATCAAAATTGGGCCAAGAGGGCACAGTGCAGGCAGGAAAACAGAAAGCAAACATACAATGCAATGTGGTTTCGCTCACAGGATCATAACAGGCAATGTGATTTTCCGATCACGGGGTTCTAAATCAAAGCTAGGTAATGGTTCGTTAAGATTTTTTTGTGGCCGATTACCAGTCCTGCATTGAGAGTGATACTATGTTTGAATACATTAAAGGTGCGTATCGCGAGGGCAAATTATGGCTGGAAGGCAATGGCTGTCGCCGCCTGTTGGCCGGTATCCTCGAAAATCAGGAGAGTTATATGGTGGAGATGAGTATCAATATGGATGTGGTAACGGAATGGAGATGATGGAAAGTCAGACTGGATATAAAAATCCAGTGAAGAACTCAAAACTTCTAAAAGCACAGACTGTTAAGCAAGGAAAGCGGCGACAATGCATGAAAATGGTGCGATCGTAATACTAAAACATGGGGCTTGTTTCGAGGAAGTTTGAGTTCATAAATTTTAATTTGGTCTAGAGATGAAGATGGCGTCGGAAAAGAAGAAGGAGAACCGGAGTCAAATGAGGCGACGCCTCGTGGACTCGTGTGAAGAACTGTTATCAGGAGCATCAGTCTATTGCCAAATTCCGCAGACCAGAATAAACGCTGATGAGCAATGACGGTCCTCAGCTATTTTCGGGTGTCAATATGCATTGCGAACGTCGGTTTATATCAGATGCAAATAAAAATGCTGTCCATTCGTGAGTCCCTTTTTTATGGATTTGGTAGAAGAATTTTGGGAAGGGGCAAGAGGAAGCCAGTACAAATTGATGCACGTGAACTTATGAGCTACAGTGCTGTTTACCACAAGAGTGTTAATGGGTTGGGCTGACCGAGTGCTGGCCACCCAACCTGAAAACACCGTTTGAGGGTGAATTTGTACCCGCACACCGCTGCAGCCGAGCTGCCCGCCCGATGTGTGCCGGCCAAAGCGGTGGATATGGTCGCGCCTCGCCTTATTGAGGTAACGCCGGCGTACTCGCTTTGTGGTGGAAGTAATTCAAGCATGACATGGTAAGAGAGATATTAGCCTTCCAGGATCGAATAATCGTTGGAGCAAGGGGTAAGTGTTTCCATCCAGAAAGGACTATAATCCCTGAAAGGGGGAAAAAAGACGGACGAAATTCTGGCCTAGCTGCTAGCCGCAGATTAAGAAGCGATCAAACTTACTAGCAGCTCAGAGAAGGAAGTTACTAGGGCGCATAGTGCAGTTCAAAATATATAGACGGTGGCTGAGGAATCCGGGTTTTTTAATACATATATATGTATATTTAAGTGGGTGAGTTGGCTAATCTAGTGTGTGGATCGTCTGCGCCGAGTGAGCAGAATGAACGGGTATTTGGTAGGATCGTCTACAATATGAGTAAGGACAATAAGCCGGTAGTTAATAGGACGGACAGGAAATGACTGCTCGTGATATAAATAATGATCGAACTACAAAGACAGATGCACTAGGGATTGACTAAATTTCACTTGGAAATCAAAGATTATCTTTCACTCTGGGAGGCCGTGCCTTTTGAAACAAGAAATGAACGGGGCCGGTAGGCATGGTAGGTGTAAATGATCACTACAGGAAGAGCAGATACTACTTAGGACTCTATGTTCGTGGCCATATTTTAAAGTCTAAGTTGGCCAAAATGAACAGATATCGTTGGGGCATGAGAAAGACCGAATCCAAGACGTTTGCCTTATTTGTCTGGAGGGTATCGTTTGGGTCCTCCAGAATCATGGGGATTTCTACTGATCAGAATCATTTGCTTAGAGAGAAGAGCTGAGGAAGAGTAAGGGCGAGGATGATAGTGAATGTTTTTAGTAGAACGTGGCCAGTTATGGCTACAACACCGTTTTGGCAATGTTGTTGGAATTAGTTAGGTTAGTGGGTCGGAGAGAGCTGTGGATAAGCACACTTATACGCGGTTAGAACGATAAGGCTTATGGATGTGAATTCAGACAGTTGAGCGATAGGTGCCACTTTTGCAGGCAGAGGAACGGCGAGATGCATCCGACGTGAAACTGCATGTAAATAAGTAGCAAGCGCTGGTTCTGGAGCTCTGTTTGAAGTGCAACAGACTGGGTTGATTCCTGTACGATATGAGTAAGAAGATTTATTTTCCTTTCCGCAAGGAACAAAAAGATGACGTCAATGCGTTTTTACGAAGCTCAATCCAGTTTCATACACTCGATCCTCAAGGGAGTGTGGGTGGTATAGATTAATGAGAAAGAATACAGTAACTACTTGACGTACTTCGTTTATAAATGCAATAGATAACGGTGACAAAATGCGCAGTTGATGGGGGAGTTTATTCCACAGTGACGAACATCTAATGATACAGAAGTTGGCTCTAGCGGAAGTCCTTGGAACAAGGAGAGTTATAACAGAATCCGCATTTCGGAGGGAGTACGGGAGTGCGCTTCTAACACCAGGTGCAGAGAAGCATCTGATCCATGTGATAATGTTGTTAAAGAGTACCAGGTTTACTCTTATGCGTCGGAGCCATAAGGCACCTAATTTCAGCGAATCACAGCGTTCCATGAAATTTAGACTTGTAGAGCAGCCAATTAGCTGCTTGGTAAATGCACGCTGGACGTATGTTGCCACGATCCAATAATTACCATGACCCCAAGCTGGCACCCAAGCTAGACTACTTCTCTCTTGCGTTTCAGATGTCGCATCCGCAGCAGACGCGCTGCTAACGCTTCCGTCCTCGTACTGGCGATTCCGAATCTGCTTCCCTATCATTCTTGTTGGCAACCTTTTAGATAGGACTGGCGCTCGAGTTCTGGCCCGTTCAACGGAAATTACGCGGATTATCGCGCTGGATATTTCAACTCGCATCTTTGCGATTGAGCAAAACCGCGATTACTGGTATCTCCAGAACGGCTTGCGCAGCTCATATTCCCCACCCGTACTGCTGACTAAGATCAAAAGATGCGACAACGCAAACGACAGCATAGAGGACATTCTTGGTTAGTTTATTTAGGGAGTGTTCATACACATAATTTCGCTTAATTGACACGCCTCCCGGTACTGCCTACCGCAATCCGTATGTAAATATAATCTTTATCCTTGGAGTTCCATATCCGAAGTATCACAAATTTCATCCAGATACTTTGAGACAATCTTCCTCCGCTCTCAGCATTTATTTTGGCCATTTGTCGTCAACTGCGTGTCTCATCCAATTTGGCTGATGTTCCGCCTAATTTTCACCACTTTCATCCAATTACCGCATTAGCACTGCGTGTCGTCTCTTCAGCTTAACGTTTCCGTCCATTACGTAACGCTCCCGACGTTTGGTGTCTCTGGCCATATATCGATATCCACTGTCGGGCTCCGTCTGTGTTGTGCGCCAGCAATGAGCACATTTAGTACACTTAAACACGAAATGACTCGTAGTCCGCTGCTTGCAAACGGTCCCAGGAAACTCTTTTTCGGTCTTGAAAATTGTTTTCTATTATTTTGCTTTTCACTGGCATACTTGTACATTGCTCTGCAGCATCTCATTTCACTTTCCAATGAGCCTCTGCAATAACGCAATATTGCTCACACCCGCTTATCTCATTCGACTTCTATCATTTACATTTCCTGTTCAGCATCCTTGTAAAAATTTGATCTTGCCATGCGCATGCCTCTCGCAAATCGAGAAATATACAGCAATATTATCTCTGATTTCGCGTACTATCGCTATGTGAGATCCGTGGAACACCGTAATCAATGGCGCGATCTCTATTTCTGATTTCACCTTCCTTGTCGACTTGAATCCGTACAGGAATGAAAGTTTCAAAGAGATGAAGGAAGTGACACGCGTGATAAGAATGTATTTACTTTGGATTTACCGCCTGACATCACTGAGCTCTGTGTTCAGTTTGCATTCTCCTACATATACTTTTTAAAGGCTATTGCAGTTCCTAAATGATATAGAAATAAGCAGTAGGGATAATTTGCCTTATTATTTTATGAGGCTAAAGTTTCATCGTTGGGCTCGACTATATCTAATAAAGCTCTAAAATATTTCACATATTCCATTTAGATGTGAAAGTGGAGCCGGAGAGACAGACGCTGAGGCGAAAGTCGGTCTCCAATAAATCATGCTTCAACATGTTCTAGATGCTCAGTGAAAACTTCACTGGACTGCTGCTGAAAAAGCGGACTTCGAATTACAGCTGCTAGTGATGTAAACTAGAAATTTACCGAAGGTCGTTTTTGCTGCTACATTCAAAGTGTACCCTCGTATGAGGTTGAGTGAACTACGCAGTACACCTAAATGGGTAATGTCTGGCAGGCATTCAATATGCCCTGAAGTCCATAAAGGCGGCTTAAAACTGCATACTTCATCTGCAAGTCCATTTAGACAGATTGCCGCTGTATAAGGGATTATCCGGGCAACTTTGTCTGGTTTTGGGTCCAGCAATACGTCCAAAGTCTCGGGCACTTCTCGGATTTATTGCAATATGCGGAGACCGAGAGGTATCCGTGAACTTTCTACCTTGTCGTCATCAAATTTAGATGCTTTCCAGGGCAGGGCTTGCTGCTGTGGTACCTGGAAGGTAAATATAAGTTTCGGTTGTCCAGTGTGATAGTTCATGCTGCAGCCAACCCAACTGTTCAACAGACTGTGCACCACATCGGTTTTCGTTCACGACGTGAAGACACTGTGCTTGGGTTTAGCGATGACCGCCGGCTAGTTTTGATACTTGATGCTGAAAACATGAAAACCCCTACCACTTTCACTGACAGAAGCAACCTGCACATCGAGCTGGCAGCCACGAGTTTGTCGAATTTCCGTTCTACCTGATCAGGATTTTCCTCGTGATTAAATGCACACGTTGTCTGGGTATAATGAAAACGGTGTTTGCTTACTGAATTAATGTGCAACGTGGAAAGCGAACACTTCTAAGCTTTAGGAATACGAAATTGGCCAATGAAAGCCTACCTACAATACGGAGGCTTGTGTCCTGTGACTTTATAGGGAACTTCCACGTTAAGCAAAATATCGGCTATTGTAAGATCCGCCTGTTTTTTTCAATCATCGAGCCTGTGATTATGAAAGGTGTTTTTCCCGAAAAGCAATACCAATTTTGTGGCATTTTTGGTGGATGAATACATAATTTGCAGCTCACGGCGTTGCTCATTTTATCTTGGTTACACAGAACCTCAATTCAGCGTGATGGTGCAGGGTCTCCTAGATTGGTGCAGATTAACTGCCTTTGGGTTGACCATAAACAAGTGAAAACATATCTGCAACAATGCTGGTGAACTTGAAGCAGCGGATGACTTCACATTGTATCCCTTCGAGTCTTACACGGAATTGCTGTGAAAATGCGTTGCCAGTGGGCAAACCTTTGCAGACCGGGTACCTAGACGAGTATCAGAAACATCAGCAGATGCCATCATGCACGCGGCGGCGAAATTTTGGGATGGTGCCACTTCAGGTTCCATATGGTCATACCGATTTGATGCAAGTTTGTTGCATGAACACAGTACCATTTTTAGCAGCGAGCTGCAAATTAATCCGGCAATAATCAATGACCTGCCGTCGGAGATAATCAACACAAATAAAGAGGTAGTTCTTTATCGTTCATAGTATGGGTATTCTTTACAAGCACACAGGGTCACCTGGGGTAGAGCTACCGGATGTTAGGGTAAATTCACTTATAGAGAAGGGACAAGATACGATTCAGCATAAGGGGCTTGTTCATTTTGTCCTAAGTTTGCTTATCAGTCTAGTTACGTCGACAATGAACGGAGAAGGATCACCTGAACAATTTGAAGCCCGTTGGTGAATGGCACGAAACGTTGTGGCTTTTGACACTGTTCAGTTTGGAACGGGCGAATTACGGTGCAACAAGAGGAGCAAGGTTAGAAAGCAAGATATGAATGGAAAGAAACCGGAATGCGTTGGAACAGGTTTGAGTTCCTAACTTCAGCTGTAGCCGTAAATCCAAATAGCCCCCAAAAACTTGGTCTAGATATTGTCCTCTATATTTTGAACAGGAAGGATAGGTTGATAAAATCCGTGAAGGCACTTAAGAGGAGCGCTAGATTCTGGAAAGAGCGGAAAGGGTCCAGAAACCCATTCCATAACGTCAAGTAAAAATTATACGAAGAATTCTGACATGAAGAACACTTTCCAAAGTGGTATTACAAGGAATGGCGGTCGGTTTCTAAAGAATTAAAAAGACTGATTTTCAAACCAAATATGATTTTCAGCCGTGAAAGTTTGCAATTTTGGAAAGTCGAATAATAAGATCAGTTTCAGCTTGATATGAATTAGCCAAAGGTATAAAGCCATGGCAACTTGCATCGGTTCCTATAGTGGAACCGAGAAATTTCTTTGTGAAAGCCGGCTGTGCTTTTCCGTTGCAACATGATCCACCCTGAGCTTGCTCCAGAAAATCATCGGGTATTGCCCCAGTTTGTTCTAGCTAATGAGTTGCATGGCATTAGCTTACAGCTTAGAGTGTAGGATGTTTTGACAAAGAATGCGTTAACTCCGTTTGCGTTAGCAACTTTATGAATCTGCTGCTTGTCTAAGTCCAACAGACAAAAGCATTGCTAGGCTAGAGTTTTTACAAACTAGTTAGGTATTGTTAGAGATCCGCTTATAAGGAGCATACACGAGATGATATGACACTCATGGACTAGATTAGTGTTTTATTAACAGAGAATGACACCGACTATGGCATATGCCGCTCATCTAATGAGGTGAAATTCCTTGTGATTTCGGCCAAGGTTTTGTGTAAGGAAGACGTCTCCGAAAAGCAGACCAGGTTGGTGTCGTCGGAAAGCAGGAAAGGTGTGCCTTGGCGCATTGCTCGGAGGCATTCACTTGGGACAGTTAAACTGAGGATCCAAGGACCACCTTTATATATATACAATTTTTCAGGATGGGGGCGGCGTTCAACAGAGGGCTGTCAAATGGGCAAAATGACTGGTAGTGTGGGGTTATAACCCACTAGCTTCAAGCCCAAACGCCTCAGAATTATCCACTTAGCCGCCACTATCGAACACTGGTTGTGCCCTAGAAGATGATCGCAGTGGAACCTATCTTGTCGGCGTTTACAGTGACCAATTTAAAAAGGTCGGGGTGGTGCATGATATGGGGCCTCTACTTAAGAAAACCATGTTGGGATTCCCCAAGTTATTTTTCACGGGAAATTAGCTTATCCTTTGAAATCCCCCGTGATTTTATCAAAAATTGGTGTGCATTATTCGGCGATAATACTGTGGTTCATACAAATGTCGTTTCTGTGGAAGGGCATAATGGTGAGGACTTTCCACTTAGCGAGATGTACCCCAGTTGACTTAGAGTTGCTAAAGTTTTGCCACTACGTCGGGTTTTATAAAGCCAGATTGGTATGACGGTTTGACGGAGGTGACGGCCCTCTCTATTTTTTCTTTGTTAAACCAGACGGACAAAAGTAATGGGTTCATTAGCTAAGAGAGGGCTAGAAAATATGTGGCGCGGTCGGTAAGACTTGCAGAGGAGTATGAGTTAAAAGCTTCGGCTATTTTCTCCGCCTCATCGAGTTGTTGGCTGTTGTGTATGATGTACATAAAGGTACTTAAGTAACAGCGAAGCGTAAAAAACCGCGGAACTCCGGCCAATTGCAGGCCAGTATTCGGTTGCCCAAGGGCGGTTATTCCCAAACTACAATGCCGTTTCTTGATGGCAGCAACCAGGTGGCGGTGAAACTGATTCGCCCTCAGCAGTATAGAGAGGTCTAGGGTTTGCCTGCAGATACTCCGCAGTCAAAGAATCTTTTTAGGTTGCCCGGGTTTGAATGTCGTTAGGGATGAGGTTGTTGTTAATCGAATTCGAGTTCTCATATAAAATGTCGGCAGCTTCTTGGGAGCCCGATGGTAGAAAGCAGTTAGACCTGTCAAGACCAGAGTGTCGGGTAGACTAGCCCCGTTTGCCGGATTGTAGGAGATTGGATACTAGCTGCGGATGTTCGGGGTTTACAATGAATATAAAGAAGAGAAGGGACTATCTTGATCCCACAACCAGGAAAATCATCCAGTTCGGAAGTGTAAGCATTGGGAGAACCGTAAATGAATGCTAGGCGCAGTGTGATGCTTGTGCTGGGGTGGGAGACCTGACAAATGGATCCTCCTAAGTGAGTCTCAGGACCAAAGTTCAAGAGCTGCGGAGGACCAACAGATCTTGGGGGCGTTAACGTCACTTGTTATAATTTTCGCTTCTCGGCGGGCAGGTGCTACGCACTCAAACTCCTGGACGAGTCAAGTCACCTCAAAGTTGTTTGAAGGAAGTCGGCAGAAGCAGTAGAAAACTGTGGATATAGGTGGAGAGCAAGAAAATTTCGAGAAAATGTTTAGTTTATGGAGTTTCCCGTCAACTGCGATTCAGTTAGCAGAATGATGTCGTAGCGGTGAATCTGCACAATACTGATGGAGGCGCCGGGTTTGTGCAGAAACAGGGGCCCTTCGCCTGTGAAGCAAGGCTCAGTGGTTCAGTGGGGAGGGTGAAAATCGGGATTGTGGGCTTGCAAGCATGAATACAGCTAGTTGTGTGATTTAAATTTGATTCGGGACTTGAGTTGTCCCAACGAGACTACACTTTGACGTGGTGTGACGGCTTGCGTGCCTCCATGATCCAACGAGCTATACAGGATGGCTTATCTCAAGCCGAAGATCCAATCATGCCTGGAAGGTCCATGGGTAGAGGCTTGACGAAGTAGTCTCCTGGTCCTCCAAGTCGGGGGTTGATCTGAATTAGCAGCTCAGTCGGACAAAAGAGTGGAAGAATAATTGATCCAAGTAGATGGGCTTCCAATCAGCTATTCCCCGCTGCCTTGCGGTCAGGCTTTTGTCAGAACCAAAGGCTTTGGTTGAGAACCCTAATCGTTTTTCTGCTTACCGGTTGGACTCCCTAGCAGTACCCGTCCATTATTCCCCATGAGTTACACGCCTACAAAGAATTCCATACTGCATCGTTCGTCGTGCAGACTAACCAGGACCGCGCTGCTCATTGCATCAAGCGGGGGAGGAACAGTTATAAGTAGTAGTGATAAGCATGCTACTGCTCAGAATTCCCTCTCTTTTATTCAACCTGTCTACGACCCAATATCTGCCTATTATGCCGGTGTATAATGTCCCCAATGACAACACGTCCTATATCTGCAACGGTCCACAGTCAAATAGTATAACAGGCAGTTTTCAGCATGTTAGCTCACATTTTCTCAAGCCTCGTCAGCCGCTGCATCTGCGTCCCCTCAATGTGCGTACTTTAATGCAGGCTGGCCAACAGGCGATTTCCAGAAGAGTCACCGGAGCGTTGTACAAAACATTTAGAGGTCGATACCGAGACTCCTACTTATGCCTATAGGTGAAACAATACAGAGAGTTACCAGTCCTTTGTAAGCAATGCAAGTCACCTGAAAAATAGGTTTTCCAAAAAGCAGAGCATATCAACCAGATGGGCCGCCTCCAAATTTTACGGAAGTCCCAGGGAACTATGCTCGTTAATTATTACAACCAATCTGCTTGCGGAACTAATCCTACGCCGATTGTCTACCACTCCCGGGTGCGCGAAAAGTGGTTTTCTAACTGGCCAGGATTTATTGACGGACTATCAACCATGCTACAAATCCCAGAATATGAGCACACGTACCACATGCCTATGATATCTGCCGTTTTGATATAGAACTGACCTTCAATTCAGTTGCTCGTGCAGTTCTCTGGCACTTCCTCTCAACGAAGATTGTGTGCAAAAATTGATTTTAATTTTCCAATATCTGGAAGCAAACTGCAGGAGACGAGCCTATGTTTGCGGCCAACTTCCAATAGCTGTTCATGAAGTTGCGCGATTTTCATCCACTAAATTTAAATTTGCATTTCCGATGATTATGCAAGGAAGACAAACCTAATTTGAGAAAAGCTGCATTGATACTTGCTCACTGAGAAAATTGTGTGATCAGCATACCAATAGTATCTCTATTGATAACACGCCAGATAATCGCAACGGTTCGTTGTCAAGAGGTGCAGTAGGTGGATCTCAGCCTGCTTGCTCACATCTTCTTAAGCCTCGTCAGCCTCTGCATTTGCGTCCCCTCAATGTGCGCACTTTAATGCAGGCGTTTGGCTGTGACGGAGACTCACTTTCGATTCATGTCTGCTGTGTAAGTGAAACACGAATTCAGGATTCGAGTACAGTAATTCAACTGACTGCGCCTAATGTCTCGTCAAGATATTCCCTTCACACTTCAGAAGACGAAGCAGATCAAGCCGTGAGTCAACGCGGTGTAGGAATAGTCGTGAGTGAGAAGGCTGAAGCAGCCCTTCTAGACTGGATCCCAGTCAACAGTCGCTTGTCCGCCGTGAGACTGCAGGGAGTAGTCGGCATCCGGAAGGATAGTAGTGTTAAGCGCAGTTTATTTGTCATTTAGTCATACGCTCCAACAGACTGCAGCGCTGACATGGAGAAAGACGAGTTTTACGATGACCTCGTCACCCTTGTTCAGAAAAGCAAACGCTCTGACATTGTAGTTGTAGCAGGTGATTTTAATGCACAAGCTGGAAAACGGAGTGCATCGGAGTCCTGTTTAGGTGGGTGATGCGTCTTGCCTCCTCAGCAAACAGATAATGGAGAAAGATTTCNGCTAGCCTTATTTTGTGTTTCTCCTAAGGAATGGAAAAAGCCATGTGGAGGCCAACAGATGACGTGGCTACGTGGGATGAGAAAGTGTACAGCGAAGTTAGGTAAAGTAGGTGTCTCACGCCTTCGTGGTTGGGATCCGAAATACCCGTCGACTTGCTGGCTGGAGATACTGAAGGATATGGCAGTTAACCGTGAACAGTGGCGATCGTGCTGTCATTTTCTATCGAATCAGGATGATTGAAAACACGTGCGTTCGTACAGTTAGACTTTGTTCCGTGTTTTGCCTGCATTAGCATATTATCTTTTCCCGATTTTGTAGGTCCACTCCCTGTTCCCATTGAATATTCACTCTTTTTATATAAACGTGTAACTCTGGGGAAAGGCAGCGGTCAGTGAGGCTTGCCTTACTGTTTACTGCTAAACGATGCTGATGCTGATGATGATTTGGGTTTGGGAGGAACATCGTTAAAATAATTAGGATTGTCGGGGTTTGGACGTTTGTGTCGGAGTACGATGTGTGGCCGGATGCCATTTTTAGAGTTTGTTGAATGAAGCGAATTTTGGAGTTAGAGTGAGCACTGCGGTTGTTCAATGAGGCGAGATCTGTCACAAAAATAAAGCGGTGGGTTTTGAAACATTCATATTTACAGTTTGGGGAAGGATGCATTATGAACATCGTGAAGGTATTCAGCAAAGGAGACCTTAGAGATGACTGGCCGAAGAACCCAGGTGTTCCCCAAGAAAGAGCCGGTTTCAGAGAGGTTGATTCCTTGGAGGCAAAGGTTACATTGCTTCAACTGCGAAAGTGTGTTTATATACTTCCCCGGAAATATCTGCACAGGTTGGTTGTCCAAGAAAAAATGGTCACTGGAAAGTGGAGAGTAGTTTTGCGTAGCGGATTATTCAAAAGTAGGGTGATGAGATTCACCGATGGGTAGAATTTCACTGGCCTTGAAGAAGAATTTATGCGGATAGGGTGGCTTCAACTAATGGTTCAAATAAAACCACATTTTGTTTCGAACACAATCAGTAACCTTTGTTGAGTACAAGGTAAAAGCGTAGAAAAGAATGGTTGCGATCGACACCGCTGCAGTATCACTAGTCATACATCTCACGAATTTCTAGCAAACGGTTTTTCAAGCGCACATAATTCATCAAAATGTATTTTGCCTTACAAAATATTAATCAATTATGGTATTACGCAGAACACCATTCACCCACATGGGAAGTTATAAAAGTTAATGTTATTTTGATTTAGGCATAGTTACCTAGGTTAGTGGTGACTTACGAATGGCCTCCGTTTACTAGAACCTCACGAAATTCGAGGCTGTGGGACTGATGCACAGGATTTGTGGAGATTTTAGTTATATTTAAGGTTTTGTGCTTGAGACTAACCCAAGTTGTTGGTTGCGATTTTAATGATTGGCTGCTTTGTCAAACTATTCCTCAGTTCAAAAGCACTTAACAGAACGGTAAAAGAAATCATCTCCAAGTAGTACAGTAATTTAATTGTCATTTCTAGTTATTGCTATTATTAATCATAATATTTCACATGCTCAGCTTCAGGGCAGTTCACGGTATAATTATCGTCCATGCCTCTTCCCTAACCGTCCTATGGACACAACTTGCCTACCCCATCTTAAATGACAACACGTTCCCTCTCTAGCACGCCAACTTGGATGGGGAAGCTTTTTCCCAGCGAAGGACCCACAGAGGGCTGCAGATGAATTTTGTCGCAGCACGATCAGCTGCAGCCGAAAACTGACGATTATGGAACTGATAAACAGAAACAAGACTTCACAACTTGCCTCCCTGAAAGTCAGATATGCTAATTTGCAAAGGTACTTTTCATTAACACACGACATTTCCAGGTGTATTCGCTTGCACCATATGTCTCTCACTATCTCTCGCCTAAGCGAATCTCTCCTTCGGAAAGAAGCTAGGATGCTGAGGCAAGGAAGTTACCCCATAATAATAATAATAATAATAATAATAATAATGTATATTTCTCGATTGCGAGATGCATGCGCAAGGCAAGATCAATTTTTTACATAGATGATGCACATGGAAATACGGACTATGTGAATCGAAGGGACAGGGGGTGAAANCGAACTTCATGAACACGTTGCGAGCATTGTACTCGCATACCTATGGTCGCGTGAGGGTATACAGCGAACTATCAAGTTCATCCGAAACGACTAGTGGCGTTCAACAAGGGTGTCCCATCTCTCCATTCCTGTTCAACTTCTTCATGGTTCAGGTGATGGAAGATACTTTAGGAGGTCTCCGGGATGTAGACGTCTAACTGGGAAGTGGAGGGAAGTTATGGGATCTAGACTAAGCAGATAACGTTGTGTGCTTGTTCGAGTCTGAGGACCATGCACAAGGCGCAACTAGATAGACTCTCGAGATCGGTCGCTCGGTTTCGCATGTGCTTTGCACCATCAAAGTGCAAAGTGCTGTTGCAATACTGGACGAAAGCAGTGCCGAACGTGGCGCTGAGCGAAGAGGAACTAATAAATGTAGACCGTTTCACCTACCTCGGTAGCTACATGTCGGACGATGGTAGCTCGGCACTGGAGGTAAATACGCTTATGTCCAAGGCTCGAGCAGCTTACGCTGGACTGAAGCACTTGTGGCGTCGGCCTGATATTTCACTGATGTTGAAAGGTCGTGTGTACTGTGCCGCAGTGTCCTCAGTTCTGTTGTACGGTTGCGAGACATGGAGTATGCGTGTGGGAGATGTTCGTCGGTTAGAGGTTTTCGACAACCGATGTTTACCTAGTATGGCGAGGATTGGATGGAGTGACCGGGTGAGTAATATTGAGGTTAGGAATCTGGTATTGGGTGTCACTTCTGAGAATAACTTGTTTCATCGTATGAAACTTAGTAGGCTACACTGGTTGGGTCACATTACGTATGACGAACACTCGTTTACCATACCGTGCCCTATTTTGTGTTCCTCCCAAGGAATGGAAGAAGCCACCTGGAGGTCAACAGATGACGTGACAACGTGGGATGAGAAAATGTACAGCGAAGTTAGGTCAAGTAGGTGTCTCACGTCTTCGTGGTTGGGGTCCGAGCACGACCTTACCGAACTTCGTCTTTTCAAGATAATAATTTGACACTTTGTGATGCCAGACCACTCCTTAAGATAGGTTTTCTAGAGAATTAAACGTTCCAAGTATTCTTAAGGAGAAAATCATAACCATTACTGGAGATTTGAAAATACTTATTTGCTCACAGCTATAACGAGAATGTTGTTTTTTCGCTAACAACAAGTGCGCACCATACGAACAAATGGCTTTAACATCAGATCATCTTCGAAATTGCTGAAGAAGGTGGTGCCTTGATAGAATGACTAGCTCTTTGTGTTTACGACAAATAGGAACGCTTTTCACTTTCGCAGAATTAATGCAGGCGAACAGTTGTAGAATGAGGAAAACCGAAAATATCAAATTGGAATCATTTAGAGACTGATTTCTCACGGTTAACATATTGACCTTACTATTACCGCAGAAGAAACACGGTGCTATTCTACTGAGCTATAAGCCAGGCACTAAAACTCAAGAACAGGTCATTTACACAATGTCAGTACCGGCTTTTGCAAGTAGATTGTAGTTCTTGAACTGCGCCTTCATGGAGCAGATTTTGGTCCAATTCGACTTCTGATTTTTCATTGCTGAAAGCTGTTAACAGTTTTGTATTTTGATCAGAAGCTTATTGGAAATTCAGGAGTCATTCCATTGCAAAGCTCCGTAAATTTTGCATTTTCTGATAAAACTTGAGTGAACATGGAAGCAAAGCCGTTTAAAAGTAAGCTAGCAGAGATGTTTTCGGTCAACAGGTGAAAGGGGATATCCGGTGACATGGTCTCTGCGGCAAATATGAACAATTTTCCTGGTGCAATAAAATTAATGTAGTTTTCAAATTTATATTAATTTGTCGCGTAAGCTCCAGTCGCACCCTAAATCCGAAAAATAGAAATCTGTTAATGAATGCACCCCCGGTTATTATATATGGCTCAAATAAGAAATTACGCACTCCAGTCTTATTTAATAGTATGCACCTACTGACAACTTACTCGATAGTAGTCACTTCCAAAATTTAACGCTTTGCTCATTCCAAAATCGCTGATCTTGGCGAAGTGTGCTGTGACTAAGAGCACATTTCGTGCGGCCAGATCTCGATGTACAAATTTGCACGACTCCAAATAAGCCATTCCCATCGCAACCTGATGCATCAATTCGGTCAACGTATGCACGGGAACATCACTGCAATGGATGAACGAGTAGATAACAAAGGAAAGTAAACTAACTGATGAAGTTATAAAGCAATCAATGACGTCAATTTTCTGTATCAGTGTGCTTCAAACAAACAATATTTTCTGAAAAAAATGTCGGACAGAATCATTTGGGACACACGGATCGGTATCTGACATCAAAATGCGCCAGCTTGTTGATGGGTAATTAAAAACAAAACCTGGTTAAGCAAGCAGTTGACAGGATAATCCGCGTTTTCCAAAGCAACATTTACGGAAAGAATCGCAGTTGACCCTGTTTTCTAAATCAACCTAGACAAAAAGAAAACGACTCAAATCAACAAAGATAACATAGGTTTATGGCGTTCTCTTTTCATGCACTGTCTTCCTTCTTTTGACCAACGATGGTCAATTGACATAAGCGTTCATTACCTTAGAGGGCAACAGGTTTAAAGTCTACAACTGATACTATATTTGGAGAGGGATAGGTATATACCGAACAACTTAACGTCTCATCTCATTTCTCACAAAATCATGTTGCCTAAACAGCGGCGTCAAACGTTTGTAATTAAATTATCTAGGTGGTAGCCTTATCAAGTAATAAACAGCTATAGCTCCATTGAGAGAAAGATATTTATCCCAGAAAATAGTTATTTGTAATTCTTCAATAACCAGGTACTAGAACTTTCACCACCAAGATAAAGTTATGGCTTGAAGTCATTTCCCTCTTTAGAAATGTGCGCGAAAAAGAAAATTTAGGAAAACGGTCCAGTCTGACTGAGGTTTCGAGTCAAGCAAAAGAACATGTTCTCATACATTGAGTGTTCACCCCTCTCTTTATCTGATCTAAACAGTTCATGGTCCATTTTTGCTTGAATCGGTAATCATCTGGAATTCAATCGCTTGACAGATGCAAGTGACAACGTTGAAAGTTTCACAAGTATCACGAGCTTCATATTTTACACGAGTAAACAGCGTTAGCAGATCACAGGATGCGCGAAATCATCCAACTTCAATTATCAACGTTCAATTCGCCATTAATAAGCCGTGAAAGCAATATAATGCTGTTCTATCCTTGTTGAAAATCATCAGCAATGTATGTCAATCGTGCTGGAACTGGTACACAAACCTGGGACGAACGACTGTGAGTTGAACGGCTAGGCCGACACGTAACCGAACAGGTTCTCAAAAGATTGTCAAAATTCATCACATAACGTTGCACTTATCCGTTACTCGTTTGCAAAGCCACAGGCAGATTGCGTGCGGTAATCGACTCCCACCGACAGATAACTTCTTTCAAAGTGGCCCTAGCTGAGGAAGGCTTTGAATATTAACTACGGATCCTGGTTGATTATTTCCAATAGAGGGACGGCAACCGCACAGTACTGCCATGGTTATTGATGTCTAGCTCAGCGTTGATATTGCGTGGTGAATCATTCATAAGGTCGCTGCAAATTTTGGCGATTTCAAATTAATCTACGCTAAAAAGATTGCGCCAACAAAATACTGTAAGCTTAATCATTTATCATAATATTGATTACTTATCCAACGCAACCGGAATACAGATAGAATACATCTAATGTACTCGACCAACTTGCAGTTAGGACCGCAATTCGGGCATCCCGATCAAATGCTCATCTGCCCAGTAATAGTATTGTATAACATCTAACTGGTCTTCCTCCAAAGAAATTGGTTTTACTGCTGATTGGAATGGGAAAGGTTAACACTCTTCGTAGGCAAAGCTATTCAAAAAGTTTGCCAGATTTTGATATTAAACGGGGGATTATTAAAAAAGGGATTTTCTGTTATATTTATCTTCCTGAAACGTTTCGTAGAATGTCGACTGCGCGGCGTTACTGACATTAGTGTTCACTTCCAGTTTGTACATCCATATAGATTGCACGAAAAGCTTTGGTTGTGATCATTGCCCCGCAGCACCGAAATGAAAGAACCAAATTCCAAGATTAGAGGTCACAAGTGTTACAGAAAAGCAAAACCTATTGAATTCGTGAACATCAATAACAAAGGGATTTAGTCATACGTTGGGATTAATACAAGTGGAACTGATTGAGGCAGTCGATCGGTTAAAAATTTCATACTTTTTCTTGGAGTCTTGAACGAACCACTCTGATCTATGTCCCAACCATTATTTGCCTGGAAGAGCAATATATTTCGAGATAGTCGGTCTGATCAGACTATGTGTGGTGCCTTACATTCAGAGTTGCTAATAAAACACTTCCACCATATTTTTTCAAAACCACGAAAAAACGGTGTTCAAATACTGATAGTCTCTGCGCATCTTCTGTCTGCAAAGGTCCTGCTTCTGGGCTGCATAGCCCAGCTGATACTATTGACGTAGGGTAACAAACTTCAATCAATTCGATTAGGTTTTGCACTGATGCCACAGACATATCACATTGGTAAATGGCAACCGAGTTTTCCGTGTTCGTGGAGACAATTTTCCCATAATCTACCACCATGACGTAAATGTACAAATGTAGAAGCTTGTCTGCTGCGGCCAACTTCTTTCCACCAAGATCGAAGTTCAGATTTCGCCTAATCCTATATTGCAACAGCGTAGTACACTTTGATGTTGCATAACGTCCCAAACAAATCTTATACTATCGTTCAAAGAATCAGTTATTACATTAAACTTATCTAGATCTCCATTCACGTGTACGCCATCTGCCATCTCATCGGATATCTAAAACACTATTCTTGCATGAGGATAATATTTCTTTATCCTTTCCAAAACAAAATCCAGAGGAAACGAGTAGAGATGGCAACCTGACATGCAGCAATTCCACGATATACTCAGGCAAACGATGACCGTAAGTCTAAACTCGGCTTTGGCTGTTTGTACATAAAAATTGAAGAGGCAAAATGGGTTTCTCTAAAATGCTCTCTAGTGAGACACAGTAATAGAGGATCGCACGATTATCTGAGAATGCCGCTCGAATTTAAAGAAAACAAAGGTCTAAGGAAGGCATATGTACGTTCCAATGTCCGTCATAAGGAGACGTGATCGATGCACCTCAGACCAATTCCGAATCCGTCTTAAATTGTTCGCATAAGTTTTTGATGAGTGATAGGCCGTCGACAGGGAATAATGCTCGCGAGCGGATATGAAGTTCTCTGTCCAGCGTTCCGGATGACCATCCTAAGTGCGAGCCGTCAGATAACTTCATAAACCCAATTACATCCGATTTTCGCGGTCTAATGCTCCTAAGCAATCGACAAAGACTGTTGCTCTTGCCATGGGCAGAACCTTTTCTGTTTCCTCCGATTTCCCTAATCATCACTATTCGTCGTCATTTCTCGAAATTCAGGTCACTTAGTGTCTTGCGCGCTTCTTTGTACCTGGCATCTCAAGAGGCTGATTTGCGGCTGTATTACGGGGAAACTGACGTTGAAGATATTCATTAATCATGATTCCCACGGGAATAAATTCGTGTTCAGCATTTGCCGCTGCTTGCAGAATGTTATTAAGCTGTTCTTTGGGTTTATTCGGATCTCGGACATGTAAAAACAGGGACAACCTAATGTGAATCTATGGGTTTGGACCAGAAAGATCGACAATCTTCAACCGATCGCCGTCATCGGGAGCCAGTTAGAATGCAGTCAATGAGTGCAAATCCAGAAGGATGAAGGAGGGTACCAACTGAGTTGATATCACTTGCTTTAGCTAACTGAAGAATATCCAAATGGCATGATCGTCGTTGTCAGTTCATTCGGGTGGGTGAGAAATAGACCAACGATTTACCTTATTGTCTTCCAGAAACACCCAACGTGGGCAGTAAAATCACGAGCAACGACCACAATGTCCACTGAGAGCGCTCTTCGGAATGCTAATGATAATTCACGATAGAATTCGTTTTTGCCTTCATAAGAGGTACATTCAGTTGTGTCATTCACAGACAGAAATGATGAATGTCGGCTTTTTAGTTTATTGCTTTCGGTACGCAGAAAGCCCTCCGACCAAACTACAGAAACGACTATTGGCTGGGGTCCGGCCTAGCAGAGCACATCACGATAGTGCACAGAGAAATCTCGGGACCAGCAACGGAAACTGGATTACCCAGCACGAGAAGTATAAAAACACACATCGAAACAACATTCATTTTACGATGATTACGGACGGTTCTCGCTCGTGCATTTCAGAGATGTTACACACACCTGCTTTGAAAGTCTTAATAGTTCAAGTGGAAACAATTTGCTGTCCTATCTGCTTAAGTGTATGAACAAGGAAAACAATCAAACGAAGTAAAATCTTAGGCTCAAACAACGCATGTAATTCATTTCCCACGCTTCTACTAATGCTAAAGTTAGCAAAATCTGCCGCAGTAGTTCGTGGTATTTTCCGTGGTCCCTAAGACGGAAAAACTAAATATGGTGAAGTCCTTAATGGAAACAATGCTGTACGTGTTTGGGCACGGCTGTTCGCACCACAAAATAGTTTTTCTGGTCCACAACGTAGTGAATCAACACGAGAACATGAAGAGAATACTCGTGAGGAAGCCTTTTTTTAGGTATGCCATGTTCTACCTTAGAGTCGATCTTCCTTTCCCCTAATCTACTAGTTGTTTGGAATAACGTTCCCTTTGCTCCATGCGCCCAATGGGGCAAATGGGACGAGAAAGGGTGACAAACTTTGGGCTACGACGTGTGTAGCTTAAAAGGACCATCGCTATATCCAATGAAATGGGATGAATTCTCCCAGTGGTGAAAGAAATATCAAGCACTTCAACCAAATTTCTATCCGGCGAAAACGGTATAAGCTATATTTCTTCGCCGTTTTACTCCTCCTGGAGTTTAGCATTTGGCTGCACACAGCCAGATGTTGACCAAGTAACTAATTTTATTTGACTGAAACTTGTCTGGGCAGACATGATCATATATTCGACTTAGGACAAACATCTTGAATACTATTATGACGCATACAAACAAATAAGCCATCAAACCACGTCAAGATGCAGCAAGAGTTTAGAAGCTAGTTGAGACAAAACAGATTACCGTGAAATTTCTGGAAAAACTAACAACATTGGTCGAAGCGACTCATTTATCACATTTCTCCTTGGTTGGTATTGCATTTACTTAAAAACATATTGGTTAAACGCACATTTATTATAAATAAACGAACTCGATACCAAATCGCTGTTACCAACACTCAGAAAAATGCCTATAGAACAAGATTACTTGAAAATTGTGCACAAGTGGTTCATGAATAGATACCATATTTCAGGGGAGGGGAGAATGTAATGACATGCATTATTCATTATGGATTCCAACTTCAGGTAAAAGGACTACGACAAGAGAAACTTTTAGCGAGTTACCGTCGTGATGCTCCAAGGAAATTCTTATCAAAAACCATCCACATACACTGTCAAATCACGGCTACGTTTTCGAACAGGAAATTCAATGGTTATCTGGAAGGTTTGCACTGACCTTACTGAGTTACTTACTGATACAGCGTCACCGTAGCTTATGTCTGTTTGAAATGAACAAGACATCTGTCGCGATACGAATTTCCCTGACAACTTGCACGCTGTTCATTCTCAGGGTTGATTAAGAAGTTGAAATCTATCTAATCCTATTCGCTGGTGCAATACCGTTGCCTTTCTTCATACTGAAGCAGAAGCTGCTTCCACAACAGCCAATACGTTTCGTCGGTTAATAAACTAATGAACGGCGACGTGGAGTACGGGATCCAGGAGGAACGAGACAGCGGTATGTGACATTTTGAAAGTGGTGTACCCAAATGGTCAGCAGTTAACTATCCAAGATTGCAAACAAGAAGAAATGACCCAGAATAAAACAACGTATGTGAAAACGCATAGTTCAATTTAGAGCAGAAGCATGTTATGATGATTTCATATCAGAACAGAACTTTGTGGTCAATAGATAAGTGATAAAAAAAGCATGTCTAAGACATGTAAATGATGCTCAATAGATGTATGAGCTTGAAATAAAAATCTATTCAGTGGTCAGAAGTGTTCTACACTGTTCGGCTGATCACAGACGAACTTGATCCAGTGACAGCTTTCGGGATAGCTCGAGCCAAGGTTCCACATAAGGAGATTGTGTAGGCAGCATTCCACATTAAAATGTTAAAACTAGGTTTAAATACGTCTTGAACGCTTCCTTGTGGCTGCTTTGAATATGAAACCCGAGTCCAGCTTACTATATTTTACAAAATTTATTCAACAACTTCGGAGGAGATGCAAGGTGATATTTAAACTACATTCTACAGAAAGACAATTATGTAGTCGGCCCCGGGAAGCTGTCCATTTCAAAGCAAACGACGTTTCACTCAACATCAAACTAAACGAATAAACTAAGCCAATATCATGTCTTTCATGGGCGGAATCAACCACATTCGAAGGTAACCACAGAATTACTCATTCTCATGTTAAAATTTCACAGCAGGAACTTTTTTTCACTAATCCAGATGACTGCTATCGACATGTTATGCATCACTGTCTGGACGCTGCTAAGTACTGTTTAAACGCCCCAATTATTGGTAAACATGGAGTATGAATTACTCACGCAAGAAAAATGGAAATCCAATTATCTTACGCAATAGCGGAAAACACTGAACACTTTGATCTGACTACGTGTTAATTTTGTTGGTGGCTGAGTGGCATGTGGCGACCTGAAAAACATAAAACAGATGTTGCTGGAAGAATATTCTTGGGAAAAGTTGTTCAGCTTTATTGTTCCCGTTTACCTTGCTGATTCGCAAACGATTGAATTGAGAAAATCTCTAAAAACAGATCAAAAGCAGCCACAATAGCGATAGGTACAAGTTTGTCTTTTTGGCAACGGAGATATGCCTTTCAGCTTAAGAAAGCAGACAACGGAAAATTTACAGTGTCTCCGGTGAAAGATACGTGTTTAACGCTACCATAATTTAGTAAATATATTATCCTGGGAAGAATGGTTTTCTTTCATTCTAATATAAAGGCCAAATTAAACTTGATCCTGGGCATGCTACAATTGAAAACAAACAACGACTTCAACTTTTATTCCATCGAAAACGTTTCGTGTCCTGGCGTGATAATCAGCGAATACTGGCAAAACAATTCTAAGACCTCATGGAGAATGAAGAAGGGACAATTTCATATTGGAGTTTTTGAATGCAATGTCAAAATGATCAAACAATTCTTGAATGGTAGTGGCGGGCTCATAGCTCTCCATTGCTAATTAATTCCGAGCTTCTAGCAATACCTGCCTCAACTTGTTTTTATTAAACTTCATTTCGCTCATTCTGGCAAGTGCCTAAATCACCATGGTTGATACATGCATATGGTGCTTAAAATGTGATACTGACTAGATTTCTAACCTGTTTTATCGTTGAAAAATTCTAAAGCTTACGGTCTACTATCAGAACTTGCCAGCGGTCGCTTGGTAAAAGGGACAAATTCAAGGATTTGTTTTTCACACTGTTGCCTGTTGAAGCGGGAAATGCTTACATGACCCTCGTTGCAAGAGGTACGGCAAAACCCCTGGCATATGCGCGAACGCATCAAAATAGTAATAACTTGTTCCTTCGTCTGCTGAACGAGCGTACACTAATACGGAGTATCGGTGGGGGGAAGTAACAAAAGACTAAGAAACGAGTTCAACTGCACTTCAACGAAGGAATATCGACTTCTCACACAGAGTCGAAAATGTAAATTCCATTCCGACACTTGTCACAAGTGAAGTGGTAACTACGCCAAAATTCACGCACCGGTTTCATTGCAGATTGGCGTGTGCTCTGACTGTTACGCCTAACCATACAGACGCACCTGACAGCTTCCGGGTATTTTTCATAAACTGCATGACTGCCGGCTCAATTATCCTCATGTCGTAAAAAATGAATTTCTGAGTAAGAAACGCACAAGACAGCGATTTATGCTAACGGCCAGTCTATCCGGCCGCTCTACTGTAACAAATTTAATTGAGCAATTCTAGTGGAAAAACTTGCTGATGGGGTATTCTTTCAGTCGACTTTACTCCAAATCCCGAAGAAACGGAATCCAAAATTTTCGTGAGAAAATCAGCAAATAATTCAATTTCAAGTGGTTCTGACGTGAATCAAATGACTTTTGTACCCAGAGTCTTCAAAACAAACCGAGAAGTGACTATAATAAAGAATAAACTGTTTGCATCATTTTTCAAATTAAAAGTGTTATTCCAGGAGAACAGTCATAAGGATGAAAAACGTTCTCATGAAACGATCCTTTATCTCACCGAACTGTACATAGCAAAAAATAGTACATATGAACGAATACAGGTAGCCTGTTTTTTGGTGTGCGATTTGGCCTCGAAAGGAAAAAATGTAGGTCCGTGAGAGTGAAAAACATTGTTTAGCTTTTCCTTTTTAGGATAAGATCGTTCACAACAAAACCTAAAAAAATAAGTTGAAAAAACTTTCTCGCATCTACATATGAACATTAGGGGTGAACAGGTCTCAAACTGGGAACTTACGGTCGTTTCTTCAAATATTTGTTGATCGGTCCGAGGGGCGCCAATTCAAGAACCAGCATAAACTTTTCCTCTTTGCAAACACCTGACATCCACCAGAACAGCGACAATGAAACAGAGCGAATTGGTTAAATAAATATGAATTTTTACTTTGAAGTCCGTATCGCAGTGTCGTCAGATAAGGTTTACAAATATTATTGGGAGATGAAAACGAAATGCCACAAACGAACCGAATGGAATTGCGGCCAGTATTCGGTTACTGAATTTGCAGTCACATGAAATTCAACATAAAGCACTATACCCGAGATTAATCAACGTTTCTCAATCTAGTTGTTGTGGAAGTTGTTAATGTGATAGCGTTTTAATTTCAATTTCTCCGAGTTCCCCGCTGACAGTAATGTTAAAAGCATCGTCAAGCCAGTTGATTGAGGAAGTAGTTACTAAAACTGCAGATTTGTTTCTTTTGTGGTGGAAAAATACCACTCTCCGTTATAGCTACACTCTGTCTATGAACCCTCCTGGTCAGGTGAAAAGTTATTAAGAAGACCGCTTGATAGAAAAATATTTTACGGCTCCATTGCGCAAAAACACCCAATGCACGCAAGGCAATCCGCACTTTTTCTTTTATATAACTGGGAACTCAATTCATTTTGTAAAATGCACCGATTATGGCAAACAAACTGCAGGTGCAGACACGCTGTAAAAACGTTGTGCGTTTCATCCCCACAAAGTAGTTTTGTAAATTGAGTGAACTCCCAAGATTAAACAAATGTGGCTGCCAGAGGAGGACAGATTGCAACGGGGATCAAGCCGTAATGGAAATAAAAGATACAGCAACTAGGAAGGCAAGCTGACATGAACAAAGCACAATCGGGATGGGAGTGTAACGAAATAGACATGGGGTGAGACGTAGACAAATTCATTCCGATTCCACTTACCGATAAGTCGTACAATATGCCGGTGCTTCAACTGGGCCATCGTTCGCGCTTCCGCAAGAATTTCTCGCTGTCATGATTATTTAGAAATGGTTTGGAGAGTTAGGAGGATCCGTTTTTGAGTGCCCCAGTTAGGATGCATAAGTGTCCAGAATCGACAAAAATGATGTAGGTTTTGACAGTTGTTATCGCGGTAATACGAGAGTCGAAAGGCGTTGTGATTAGGACAGATGGGGAAAAGACAAATCGCAAAACTCAAGTGTGAATGCATCATTAGGGCTTCTCAACGTAAAAGTGTGAATGCATCATTAGGGCTTCTCAACGGAAAAGTGTGAATGCGACATAATTTTTCTGAAAGTCTAACATCCAAGTAGTACCTATTTTTTATTGGTTTTGTGACTGAAACACTTTCCAAGTGTTTTAGGAGGAAATTTATTTTTTAAAATGCAGGAATGGAGTTGTTATTCAGTATTCCTCTAAAATATCTTCAAGCCTTTTGAAAAATAAACAACAAGACCACAATACCCAGTGTTGGATATTTTGACGTTCGTCTTAATCTATGTTCAAATTTATTGGATATGCACTCCACAGAGAGAGCCATGTAATTAGTTCACTGTGCAGTCGTTATCCGAAAATCAACTGTATGAAACGATCTTGAATTCGTAGTTTTTGATCTATCATTATGTAAGAATAAGGAAAACCACCGGATGAACACAATTCAACTGTTAATTCCTTTACTTGTGAAACATTTATCTGAAGTTCGATTCCACAGACTGACTTGGGTGCGGGCATCGAAAATCACACATGGGGAAATTCAATGGTCACAGGCCATTGGAATCATTAGGATAGAGCACATGGACATCGGTCTTTTTTCTTTGTCCTATTTACCAGGTGGGGGCAAGACTGACCACAGATCTCAGCGGCATGCACAAATTAGGTTTATAATGCATATCGGCAGCTGCTCCTACGAAGCAAAGTAGGCCGCATGATTCTTAAAAGCATATTACTCGAAATGCTTTCTAGGACAACTGAATCTGCCGGAATCAACTAGGTGTCTAGCGATTGGGCTGCTCTGTAATTTCAACATACCTAGCGCGAAACTTGTAGGGATCTATTTCGCAGACAGTCGCCTCACGGTTCTTCCGATCTACTTTTCTACAAGCAGCGGACGGAAAACGGATTGACCGGAGATTCGGATCAGTTTAGATTAAATGCAACGTGAACCTGTTTCGTCTCGTGCCACACAACTAACTCTAGCCCTGCCGACAACGTATCGTTATATATGCACCGGTCGCTCCGATCTCAATTAAACGTAATGGAATAGGCATCAGTTACTTTGGAACACCGGCCTTTTGACTTTTGATTCCTGTTTTTCTATGCAATTAGCGATAAATCTACTTGTGTAATGATTCCTCTTTGGCTAGGAAAATATGTTTCTTAGAGCGTCATGCGGTTTCTTCTTTTAGGAGATTTGTGTTGCTCTGAAGAAAAAGGATTGCACAAAAGTTCATCTGTACTAAACTGGACAAGAGCTTCCGAAGTTGGGATATTTAAAAGAATGGGTCGAATTATAGCAACATCTTCCTTCTTATCAGCCTTCATGTTTAAAAAGTGGAAGACAGATTTTGTCTCATTTTCAGTTGCGCGCTTTAGGTTAGAATGACAGTTACTGAAAATGTCTAGGATTTCTAGTGCTTGTGATTTCTCTTCAACCACAACAAGTCTAACATCTGTACGCAAACTGTAGGAGTAAAGGTGATGTATGTACTCAGGCAGTTTATTTTCTCTCAAATACTTCACACATTTATCAGCTGAGATCGGCCCAAGAGGAATTCGAATTGCTGTTGAATGGTCGCCAAATAGTGCTACAAAAACGGAATCGTACATCGTTTGTACATAAGAGGAATGGATTTTGAGGGGATGCACAGGAAAACTAGTGTGACATTTGTGCACAGTGACTTCAATGATCTCGTCAAAGAGGCATTTGCCAATAGAGACCAGAGATCACGTGAAACCATGTGCTTGTCAGGATCATTCCAGTTCCGGATTTTGTCCAGAAATTCGGAAGAAATTTTCATATGATTCTGCTAATTGAATCTGATGTTCTAACTGCGAACGGTTCGTCACCGATCAAGGTAACATGCACCGATGATAATTCGAAGGAATTCTTGAGACTGCGAGCAGAAAGCTTGCGTCTGACAGCTTCAATCAGTTTAATTAATCACTTTGCTAGTTTGTATTGCTGTGTAGCAGACAGGAAAAGAATGGGTTTCAAAGGTACTCCATTTTTATGAACCTCTGGTAAGTCAAAGATGCAAGAAAATAAGGTTTTATAAAACCATCCTTATGTAGCTAACGCAGCTCGCAAATGAATGCTTGGCCCTAGCTTATGATCCGGTTAAGTTCGCTGCCGTCAGAAATGGAACGGATATTATCCACTAGCATTTATTACGGTTACCCTAAACAATCCTGTTTACTCATGGTTAGAGCACCAAAGCCTTTATCGGGTTTTAGGATAGTGACATTTCCCTTTCTGCATGGCTGGTCTAGCACCTTCCTAAGCTTCTCTGGTGAGATATTCAATGTTCAAATACATGCGCCAGTGCTGTCACGATAGTCAAACGCGGCTGCTGCAGATGAACATCCGGCGTAGCAAAATCAATAATTCCAAAGAGAAAAAGCAAGTAGTTCGGTTTTGATCACTATAATAGTCTCGAAGGTTAATTCTGACAGAGCGGCGGCATAAGTAAAAAAGGCATTCCGAGAATAGCCGGATGCAGATTATAAAATTTCCAGGCGACTCAATCAAAAGGGTGTTTGTGGGTAACAAAAATCAAATTGCGTTTTAAAATGATGTACCCTCAGGTACGAACTAACTTACTGATTTTGAATACTGAAACATGGATAGTGAGCATGACTCATTGGATGTAATCTAGGCTTCATTACACCAATTTGAAAAAGCGAAAAACACGATACGGAAAGTTGGAGTAAAATAAGACCAGTAGTATTTTGATAAGATTCGTACGAGCCGGAAGACAATAAACTGCTGTCCATCAACAAAAGCATTACATTATTTCATCACTCCTCGGAAGTATTGATATGTTCACGCTTATTCAAAAGTTTACCTTAAAAGAGTATACCAGAAGGAGGAATCAACAAAGTTAACAAAAAGTAAATAATTTGGTTAGGTCCAAATAACGACGAAGAACAGCAATGTCGCAAAATATCCTCGCTGAATAAAAGTAAAACTACATTAGGGCTTCCTCGCCATCTGGTCTTCTAACAGATTTTTCTTCAAGCTGGGGGAAGGAAACTGAGAAAGATTCAGCCGAATACTTGCTCCCAAGTAGGAAAGTTGACCGGCGGTGGGAGGGATCGGACCCACGACCTTCATGGCTAAACGCCACGACCCTATCCGTTTGGCCACCAACGGCCAACTGTCATTAAAACCAGAAAAATAACGAAAACCTGACCAACTCAAATTACAAAATAGAGAGAGTACGCTCAACCGCGGAGATTCGAAAGAAGTCCGGTTAAAAATTCGTCCTTTTCAACCAGCATTCGTGCCATACAAGGAACAGTTAATCAGTGGCAAACTAATAGTAAAAGAATCGTGACCAGATGGCTAAATTTCAACGATAGGAAGATAAGTTAGTGATGTGTGAAATTAGCATAAATTTCGACGAAAAATTTTTCGCAGGATTTTGCGAAGATCAGATATATTGCTTATAAGTGAGATAACTACAATGGGAGAACCACGACTGACGATAGACAGACCTCGGCAAATATGTAAAAGTGCTCCTTAAGTGGACCTGAACAACTAAAAAATAGTAACGAAAGCTTTCCCAGCGCCGAACTGTTTCAATCCACGAAAGTGAATTGAAAGCAACACAAAATGTGGGAAGAAAATCGTAAACAGTCGTTCACTGCAACATTTAAGTACTGGGTAGGGTTAAACGGAACAAGGAAGTATGAGCTCACTCAAAGGATTTAGATGTACTAAGTTGAAGTTTCGATGACAGAGCTATCCAAAGAAGATAAACATTTCAGATTGGAAGGAAGTCAACTGGTAGAGTGCGATATCATTGCAAAGCTTAAGAAACTGTTAAGGTGGTGCGTTAGACAAATGCATAAGGTAAGATGCTGAATAATAAACAAGTAAGACAGCACCTTGAATTCTCAATAAAGGGACTAGGTAGACTGTAACCAGACTCAAATACTTGTGTGCCAGTGGGAAAGCAATCTTTTAACCAAAGATGGAGTAGAAATGGCAGAGAAAATATGAGCTAATGAATATAAAAAGAACGGGGAAGTAAGTCAAAAGCAAAATAATAATTCGAAAACAGAAAAAATGATTCAACAAAATGTTTTAAGGTTTGCGAAGCGAAATATCGAAGTGATGCAACCGCCTTTGCTATTCATATGCTGGACTTGTATGCAAATTGAAATTGGATGTTGGGACAAAAGGGGGTTGAGTCTGAGCAACTGAGAACGGGACTTTCAATCAGTTTGAGCGCAGAAGAATCTATGGCAATGGGACGAAAGGAGTTTGGTAAAATGTTTCCTGTTGAGTGTCTAGGGAGGGTCATTAATTTGCTTGTCTCTAGGAGACAAGAAATCACTAGTTGTGCTGGTAATGTTTACGACATTAATCATAATTCGCATAAGCAAAATTCTTTCCAATTTGAGAACTGTAGATGATAGACCATCTACATCAGAAACGGAAACAACTGAATGTTGCAAATTTTCTCTGACGAAAAAGGTCCTTGAACAACATTGTAAAATGACCGGGAACGGGTGGATGGGAGCATCAATCAGACTGTTGACTTCCGTAGTGCAGACCCGCGTCTATCTGACGGATAAAATCACCGGTTTGAGTGATAACCTCGTAGTGGATAGAGTGACTGATCGATAATGAGCGATTTACCTAGAGACAGTTATTTAAAAATGATTCAAAACTGACTTCTTTGAGCATGGACCATAACTTCATACTTGTAAACTGTTTAGTGACCAAGTCTACCGTGATGATGAGAAGTTAGTTTCTAGAACTGATAGTCACGGTTTAATAACGCTGACGTACATCAGGTTTAACTGTGATTTGGTTGTTTAGGTGGGGACAAAATCAAGAGGATATTTTACTATGTACTGAAATAAGTCTCTGTATCTGAGAAGGCCGGATAATATCGTTGACTCTCACTTTATACACAGCCCTTTTATCCTATGCTACTATCGTTTGGAATATCCAGTATACTTAAATCCTAATCAAATTAAGTAGTCAAATTATATCTTTGACGATTAATGGTTTATGTATGGTACCAACACATGGAAATCAGTGGATTTCAGGAAATATTTAAGGAATGTAGTCGCGACTTACAAATCTAGCTCCATTCGACGAAAGAGGAACAGTCCAACCGCAGCCGTCTTGTCAGCGACCAATTGGTATCAGAAGATAAACATAATGATTGTCGAAATACACCATCACCATTTGAGCTAACCAACGAATTCATAATTAAGTCGGCGATTCGGCCTACATAACCACTTGATGGCGAACATCATTTACGACAAATATCGAAAACTGTGAGCCATTATCAGTACTAAATACCAACGGCACACTGCAATGAGAAAATATCCCACACAGATTTGCAACAGTGGTTACGATATGCATTTCAATAACCCAAAACCAGTCAGAATACGAATCGCATTAAATAACTGTTTAAAAAGTGCAGTATTACTCTTTGTTGGATCCGTCGATTCATTAATGACAGTCTGTTTCAGGTGCAACTATTTCCGAGACCTAGTCAGTTATGCCCGTTCAGCGTTCACTAGAAAACATCATTTTTTCCGTGATTTGACTTTATTTTCATTCTGAAGGTTTACTTGCAAACAACCCTTAATAACCAATCGCATATCTACTAGTCGTAATTTAAATGGGGTTTCACGCTTTCAGGGCTTTGCATTGTCATCCTACACATTTGGTCTCCTAAAATGCCCGTTAAATGAGCTGTGTCCATGACTGTCTAACCGTGGTTTACGCGGTCACAGCCGTACACCTCATACTCGGTGGATCAACTCCCCAGTCGGCAACAAACAGCAATTCTCACGGCCTATGCGCTTCATCCGCTTCGCCCCCCTTCCTGACGGACGCCCATTGATTTATCAGGTGATTCGTCAAGCAGTGTCAAAATCTAACTTGCTAAAAATGATGGAAGCATTGTACACCAGTTTCATCCCTGTTGGGAAACCTCAGTAGCGCATATCCGCCGCGCCCGAAATGGAAGGCGACCCCGGAAAGAACGATTCAGTCGAACACCGTAGCCACTACCCTAACCGAGCTGATTTTCCACGGTTAACCAAATATCAACCCTAAATGGTACAGTGCTTCTACCCGCCACTGGATCCTGCGCATAACATGCCAACTGCGCATTAACTGAACGAATATCAGGCGAGGCGTTCTCTGTAGGCATGGAAAACTACACTTTATTTTACAGGGCTTTCCTGCTTGACAGTGTTCATTGGTAGTGGCAGACTAGGGTGCTACGTCCTTCAGTGTTGATACTTGCGAACCACCGAGAATCAGTCAAGCTGGTGTAACGGATGAGGCGTTCGACTCAAAACCGTTAATTCCGGTTTCGACCTTAGTTTGTGCGCGGTGGACATGCACTGATGTTTCCCAGCAAGGATGAAACGGCCGTACAGTGCTTCCAGGATTTCCAGTGTCTATTTGGATGTGAACACAGCATTACGAAATATTCGGAAAAGCAGATCGAAACTTTCACTACTGATCATTATCATACCCACCGGTCTTACGGCATCTGCGATTAGCATAAACCCAAACGTGTTGGTTTTTGATCAATTTTTTGTAATGCACCCTTAGTCAGCCGCGTTTATAAGCTCTGTCTGTTTCTTAAGTGTAACTTTTTGTATATTTATCCTTTTTATAGCAACGTGTAACTTTGAGGAAAGACAGCGGCCAGTGGGGCTTACCCTGATATTCAACGCTGAACGACGACGATTTTCTTAATTATTCTGTTAGTAAATTCCCAATTTGCTCGACGCTACCCAAAAGGACTGTCGTTTATCACAACCGATAATACGTTCAGTTTTAGTTTGCATCGGTATTTACATTGAGTACTAGCTCCACCAGTAGAGATCGCCAACCGCCCCTCACGTTAATGTATTGGAGTGAAACGACCATGTGCGTTGAATTTGTTTTCATTTCCTGAGATTAACTGTCTCTATTATTATTTCAGGCTGCTTTAGATCTGCTGCCGCTAATCTGTGGAACGCTAAGCCAAAAGGATGACACATCCTACATAAGGAATACGCTTGGGACCGGCCAAATACGTTTGCACACGGTTTGATTCCTCCTTGGAATGGACTCAAGCGGAGAGAAAATAGATGTCGAGAGAATATCTTCATTCGGATTACGTTATTGCTGTATAGCAATATGCCATAAGGGAGGAATACCTCCTGATAAGATTGACAAAAGCTCCATCCGATTCGATTTTCCTGAATGGCTCGCCGAAGATGCAACATCACTATCGGCAGTGCGTATCCACCGCGCCGGAAAGGGGAAAAGACCGGGGTTTTTCGTCACCCTGATTACGTTTATCATGAACTAATACAATCGCAGCTTAGTGCAATCCGCTGGTTCAATTTATTTACCAATGGCTTTTTCGTTAGGCAATCCATAAGATTTTTCATCGCCAGAGATACATCCACACAGAGCACCAATGAAGTGATCACGTTGCGATAAAACGAATGTTGACAACTTCATTACAACCGTACTTCTAAATGTTTTTTTTAAAACTTGACAGAAATGAACACTTTTGGAGAAAAGCAGTAGCAAAACGTCACAACGTCATCTCATTTGCAAATGCCAGTAAGATAAATTGCGCTGTGCACGTTGGCTAATCAGTGTGCTAAGCAGGTTCGTCCCATTTTCTTCATTTATCTCAGCATTGATTGTAGTAATAATGACCGAAACACTAGTGCCCAGAAATAGGCTAGAATGTAGTCGGTCTTGATACGATAAATACTAGGAGCATTTCACGTTCATGATACACTTCTAGCTGTTTTCTACCTGTCTTTCAGCCCAGTCGCGGTTAGCTGCCGCATATGATCGCCATAACGGAGAAGGAAAAGTGAAGAAAGGCATAGGGTAATGTTACAGAGAAAATAACCAAGCGGATGACTGATTTACATTCACGTGAGATTTTCAATGTTCCCTCCGTTTGTAACAATGAACATGTGACACAAACGAAGACAAAACAAACCGTGAATGTAAACATGAATAGGCTAATCAATTACCGGGGTTTGGTGTGGAAAAATCAATAAAAAGGGATTACAAAGGACTATCAACCAGAAGAGTAATGAGAGCGCAAAAGGCGATTGAGTTCGTTGGATTGTGATACAGTACAAACAGTAGGTTTTACGCGGGTTGTTATGAGTACGAGAAATAATTTTCTGTGGTGTTATATGTAGAACCGAAAATCCAGTCCAATTACACGTCTAGTTGATTCGAGATCACGAAAGAGAATGCTGGGCTAGATGGAGAGTATTTTAATTGTTTGTAATCTTTCATCTGACTTTCTCCTCTGCTCAAAATTCGTTTGCGATAGAGCTGTCTGGGCCAGTACTTCGCTTACCCCGGCGGTCCAATTTGTGGCTGTTGAAATCGCCAGCGTTTTTCTGGTGGTCACCAAATGTTCACGCTAAGAAATGCCCATCGTATCATGACGGTTGACGTTATGTGAAGTCCGAAATATTACATGAGTAATAATGATTTCCAAAGACTACAAAATGCCGACGAAGCCGGTGGCGCTTGGCGCCTTTGGTTTTCTTTTCATGGCACAATTTATTACTTCCTGTTCGTGATTTCGTATTTAAAATGACAGTAGAGTTAGCTTTACTACGATCGGAACACTAAATTCATCGATGGATCCCATCCTCATTTATTTTTGGGGGCAAGTGTATAATTTGCTTTTTCCAAATGCGTATCCCACTCCAAACATAAAATGCCAGTGAGCCAATGCATGCACTTCACCGCAAGTGTGTACTATTATTCTGGTAGATGCGGGATAATTGGTGTCTCAATTTTGCCTACAGAAAGTCACCAATTCCTTCATAAATTATTGGGGCATAAGAAAATAAAACTTATCATTTTGGTTTGACCTTCACCAGGCAATTTAGGCGGTTGGTTTGTCTCACCATGACAACCGATTGCACATTCGTTGAGTGTTTGGTGACCTTCACCTTGATACGGCCTGTTTTAGTGGTTAAAACTGTTTAACGGCTGTTTTGTTCGATAGTACCGGGAAAGAGAATCTTGAACAGACAGGAAGTGGCATCTGGGGCAGACCACAATACCACTTAATACTGTGATCCATTACTCTCAGTTATTCGCCGGTACAACAACTAATTGAGAAAAATATTGAGATAGGACACTGGTCTCAGAATTAAATAAAATAATAACAGGAAATCACAAATGAATAGTTATACGCTCACGAAAACGACAGCAAGCACGTTGAAACAAATTATTTTGATTACTTTAAAATGAATAAGATATATAAAGTTCGGTGGCTAAATTACAAATAAGCCGAGGTTATTGAAATTCCGGTTGGATGGATATGACTATCCTAATGGCTAATGCTAGTGCCGTGCCTCATCATTCATAAGCCCGAATCAATAACATTTCTAAATAATTAGACATTCCTACTTAATAGAAATGCCTCGAAAACGAGTTAATCAGTGGAACTTTGTGCATCCGGGTAGCATAGGGCAGCAGTCTCGCACAGAGGAGATTCCGGGACGATATAAAATTAAATAAAATACCGCATTTAAATTTTGTTGACCATTTTTAATGCCTTCTAGTCAAGTGGTGGGGTTAAACATTCTAGACAAATTGGTGTGGAGGGCTTACGTGCAAATCACGAGACACAGAAGAGTACAGCTAAGTTGTAGACCCTGTTCACAGCCAGCCACCTAGAATCGTGAGGACACAAGAACAAGAAGTTCCAACACGCCGCAAGTGCTATTTCCGTGGAAATATTTCACGAATCAAGATTTCTCGTATTTTACATATAAAATCACGATTTTTCAATGTAGTTGAACGTCTGTTCCAGCTGATACCGTCTTCACGTTGTCTTCAGTTGTGCAGTTTGGGTCGAGGGCTATTCCAGTTCGCATTAGCAGCCCGCGTCCGTCCCTAACTGCAATTGACTGAATTCTGTTGTTCTATTTCTACAGTTTGTCTCAGCTCGAAAATAATAGTATTACTATTGTTGTCATTATTATGGTCTTACTTTTGACATTTATACAAAAACAGGACCATCGGAGCCACAGTAATACAATCCACATTTGTCTTCTCAATGACCAGCTTCAGTGTGCTTACTCTTAATAGGAAGTGGTTTTTTTCCAAACGGCCAACTTATCGGTGATTAAAGGTATATGTCACACAATCGAAGTATTCCTCAGGCATAGTTTTTAGAGGTTCCAAACTGGTGTTGGACCATCTTGAATTTAAACAACCAAAGGTAACGCCCAAAATTGTTGGGTTATTCCATCAGATGCCCTGTGAATTGTGAATGCAACTGCTGCTGACACATTGCTGATTGTTAGTTGTATGTACATAACAACATCATCATCATTATCGTCCAGCGTTAAACAGCAAGACAAGCCTCACTGACCGCTGCCTTTTCCTCAGCTTTACAAGTTTCTATAAAAAGAGTGAATATCCAACGGGAACAGGAAGTGGACATACAAAGGAGGGAAAAGATAAGACGCTGCTGCAGCCAAAAGTACGGAACACAGTCTAACTACAAACGCACTCTTTCAATCATTCTGATTCGATAGAAAATGACAACACGATCGCTACTTGCCGCATGCAGTCAACCAACAGATATTTTAAAACGCCTCTTTGCCGCTGTGTATTCTCGCATCTTGACTAAGAGTTCGAGTGAAAATTCGGTTTCTTACACTGCAAACGACTTGTTGTGGATTTCCAACAATGGAATGGAATCGATTAGCCCCTTCGGTTGCATTGCACTATGCAACAGGCCGCTCCGAAGACAATTTGACAATTCGACAATTCCCCCCTTACATTGAAGTTAAACTTCTCTCAAATGGTGGTGTTTTACATTTTCTCACTCCCAAGGGATTACACATCCTTTTTGAAGACCTACTACATCACGACCGGTGCGATTAATGATCAGCAAGAACTAAAAATATTTCATCGTCTCCACAGAAATTAGTGTGACTTCAATAGACATGCATACATTGATTTCATGAAAAAAATGTAGAAAACCAGATAACTCCTGCTTCGTTTCCCACTCAAAGCCCAAACGTGGCGGACTGGTTAAAGCCCCGAAGTTACGTGTAAAACACGCCGTCTGAAACCTCAACCAAAATTCAATGATGCACGCTGACAAAGGTTTTTTAATGCATGTGACATGAACAACAACAACTTGTTTTTCAGAACGTTTGACATTTTATGAACTGAGCAAATACTCTTGTTTCATCGTTCACAGAAATAAATGTTTCGGTTTAATTCATCATCATGCATTTGATATAAACTAAACTGCATTTATGACTGTACACCAAGACAGGAGTAACTACACAAACTTCTACCGAGAGCAGTGAACACGATTTTGTGCTTAACCAAATTGAAAGCTGTATTTGTTCTGCAATTGCACTAGATCAAGAAAAGGAAGTCTCCTAGGTGTATTTCAGTTGAAAGGTATTCCGTTTTTAGTGGTACGTATATCTGACCACTTACCTCACCAGCATTGGTAATCTGATTTGGCTTTAGTGTTTTTACAGCGACGGGGACCTCTTGACCACTCGGGGTTCGATACACACCCTTGACCACATAACCGAAATTTCCTCCACCTGGATTGCGTGCGGGAGTGGTGTAGATAGAGAATAAAGAACAATTCATACGATACTTCAGTTCACGAAAATATTTGTCTAATTCAGTTGGTATGTGGACCAAGAAAAGTAAAATCAAGACATTTCACCAGATGGAGTCATTGAGAGATGGGCATGAATTGAGTTCGTAGTGATGCGAAAAAATTGAACTGACTGTACAATCAGTCATCTTGTTTTGCAAGTCGCCTGAAGACTGTTTTTCCTTGAAGCTTACAACAGCAGTTCACTGTTTGTTTGAAAAACGTACAGGATGCCATTCTAGGAAATCAATAATCCTGACAAAAATAGGCAAGATCGTTGGAGAAAAAACAATGATGACGTCAATGTTTCTTTTCTCTGGCATAAAATTGGATCAAACCAGATCATAATTTGGCAGCAGATGTTCTGAGATTTCGTTGGTTTACCCATTATGGAAAAAACTGGTAATGGATGTAGGGAAGTTGAATGTTTGCCAGGAGATTATTACAAAAGGAATGATGAATTTGCCAGATCCTTTGCTGCAGATGAGCAGAGACGAAAACCTCGGTACTCATTCAGCCCATCCACGTAAAGAGATCTACATGAGCCATCAGTTTTGTTTCTTATCTAAAAATCGATAGATGCAAAAAACTGGTGGCCAGCCTGCATTACCCTATTTCAGTTCCCTGATCCAGATGCCGTTGATACTTTAGTTGGTATTGTAGGGATTGAATGAATACGTATTGGTTCAATCAGACCTGAATTTTCACATGTTGTTTTAATACACAATTGACTTACAACGGCAATATTTTCTGTTAGACAATCCACACAGTTTTATACTGCCACGTCATCATAAACAGACTGACCAGTAGTAAAGTTTTCAGTACCGGAAGGAACTTAGTTCGTGACATTTATTTCCTCATGGCACGGTTTTTAGTACAACCTTCGCCATCTATGATTTTAGTGTTGTCAAATCGATAACGATTTCACCACAACAAAGTCAAACAGGGAGCGCCTTAGCAATTAGCGAAGAAACAAATAAATCATTATAAAAACTATCAATCGGTTAATCAAAAAGTCATTAGGTCAATCAGTGCACCAAAAGAGCAAGTAGGTAATTACTCAACTAACTGATCAGCAACCAACTGCGAACCGAATGCTGATCTAAAATAAAATCACATTACAACGCCGTGTAGTTTCAAAGGCTAACAATAAGTAAATATATACTTCCATTCTAGTCATACACCAATATTTCTGAAATTATCTTAAATAACGGAAGATTAAATTGACAAGAGAATGACTCCACATTAGCTGCGGATTCCCTAATGCCTACTGAATCCTCAAGACAGAATCACATCACTGCGTTTCATGCAGTAACGGGTAAGCTAACTGTGCACCAGACACAACGGAATTTTCCTGATGTTTTGTGTTGCATCTGTGTTTACACACTTGATTAACCTTCATCGGAAGAACTGACCAATGATCACAATGTTGGCTGTGAGCACCAAGAAATGGTGACGGACTGACACCAACGTCTCAAGTATTGCGGCCGAGAAAAGCATAAAATTACCTTGAAGCAGAATAACGGACCTAATAGTACAGCACAAGTTTTTACATGATATTTTGCTCTTACATGACATTCATCCCTGAATGAATTGCCAGACGACTGTCACCACAAGTGAAACTGCCTAAGGGACAAAATCAGGCAATTCGGTGTTTTTAGACGAACGTTTCGTTCTCTTTCGTCTCTAATCCCGCGGTAATCTTCAGGATTTGAGTCGCACTCGAGAATAAGGGTGTAGACTTCCACAAGAATAAATTTCCGTCTAGTTCGCTTCACCACTTCCTTTTTTGGATATACACTGCCACCAAGTCTTTACTTTTTAAGGCAATAATGATAACAAAAGACGAATTACTTTCAAGATTGTCATGGTTGTTGCTCCTAAAGAAACTTCGATTTGCCCGACTTCGTAAAAGTCACTCGAAAATGCGTACACAAATACAACGCCCTCGTGGAAGAGATCTCGCTCCATGCATACTGTTTTATGACAGAAACAGCAGTCACAATCAGTGAACCTACCTAGGCGTTCCTTTAAGGTGACACTATCGATACTCAATAGTGAGTGAGACAACGGAAGTTCATCATAGATCAACTGCATTTTTCTTTGACACAATGGTTGTTGTGTCCAGTCGGATGGCATTCGATCGGACGGTTTGGTTAGTTGGACACTTTTGCCTGCCTGGGTACAGCAGGCAGCAGAGCAGAATGTGGAGACATCGGGTGAATGAGCTAAGCTCACCGGCGCAGGATTGGTTTTCTTCGGTGTCCCAAGCGTAAATGCAGTCAGTGCTATCGGTGTCGCGCCTGATGTCGTTGTTTCTATTTCTAACGCTGATCCTGCTTGTGTATGTGGTTGATTAAAGTTGGGCAAAAATGGGTTGGTGACGACTGCAGTAGATGCTGCCAACATTGTCATTGTGCCCGTCGACGTGCTATGGCTGTTGCTCATGGAGCAACTATTGTTTTTTGGTGAGGAGGCTGAATCTCCGGCTACAAGTACCCCGCAGTCTGAAGAAGGCGTCGAATGATCTGTCATTTTTAGAACAGAACAGTTGAATAATCGAGTAGGTAGAAGATTTACAAAAACAACATTGAATCGCAAGTCTAGGCCATTGAAAAATAAAAAAGTGAAAAGCAAAAAAAATTAGGTAGTTATTATTCTATGCAACAAGCTACTACTCAATGAATTTCTAAAGCGATGGTGTTAGTGGGTTTACGTGGATATGTGTGAGTTCCATACATCTGAATTTTTTTCATTGCCACTCATTACCCCATTTAAGTAACCAACAGCTGCAGACTCCAGACCACGAATTTTGTTCGATCTTTATGTAATAGTTAAATAAGTTAAAGAATTATGCTACAATGAAAAAAGATAACTGACTACATTTGTGTTTGGTGTTGTCTACATAAAACATTTTTATTGCAAATTGTCATAGGGTGAAGCTTTGATCACGTGACTGATGAAACAATATATGTGCTGTACCTACACAAAATTCTTGGTACGTAAAATGTACTGCATTAGAAATTATTTTTAGAAATTTCACACCTCGTAATATATACCGCATGCGCCTTATTTAGTCTGCATTAAGCAGTCAGCCACAGGAAATGCACCCACATATTGTGCATTAATGATCGACTTCATGACGAAGTGATACCTCCTAAATCAAACAATCCCACCTGAGTTAATAAATGCAGTCTACTGATTGCTCTGATTTTTTCTGAATCATTCTTAGTCCGACTTGCTGCTCCATTTCTCATTGTCTGTGATTCGAAATTACGCATCTACATGTTTCTGAGGTCCGCTTTGATGTTTGCTCATCAATCATGACTAACGGCTGGGCGACTGAAGAGCTGACTACAGGTTTCCCAAAAACAATCAATGGGCGCAATTTTCTTACCAAGTGTGCAGCTGCTTCTACTAAAATGCAACTAGACGTTCGATGACGTCGTTCATATTGCCGTTTTGCTGTATTAGTCGGGTTGCACTGAAATATTTAAAAATGGGTGGATTAGTAACAGATGAAGCAACAGGCAGCCATGATCATAAAATATGGATTCGCATGGTCTGGGATTCAAAAAGCTTACCTCAGTAGGTTGCCGGATGTTCAATCCATTTGACCCCTGATGGACAATTTTCTGCACTCAGGGTAATATGTTTTTAGTAGCACAAGGCCTTTCCAATGCAATCCTCTGTGTGAAACGTTTGAAGGTGCACGAGCAGAAAGAGGAAAACTATGAGCCAAAGAACTGGATACTAACCGATTGTGATCGAAGTCGCAGACGAGTCACTAACATCTAAAGTTCGTGATGACGAGAAACTAAATCAATATTCCTGTATCAATATGTTCCAAAATTATAATACACTTCTCCGACTGACATTGATATACTTTTGGTTCTGCCTATCTGAGGTTAACCGCATCACAAATGAGTGTGAGCGGTTATTCTTCGGATGCAACTTCCCAATACTGCAAGTAAACTTAAAGAAAATCAAATTTACAAACTTTACTGGAGTTTTGCAGCATCATTTCACCTCAAGTTTGATTAACTCACCCTCACTACATTCCGGTTCTTCCCATGGGGTGTCCAAGATGGGATCCAAATGAAGTGAGGCTGTTTGGGTTTCGTTCCGGAGGGCGACCGCAGATACCACACCAGCGGACGGATGAGTCCTGCAGAACGTGACCCCGTGGTTGTCAAAACCGTTAGCTGGAGCACAGATGTTATTAGTTGAGTTTGTATTGACGCCACTGCTGCTGTTCACAAATGTGACCGAATCTAGTGTCGTCAAACCCCGTATCGCTGAGGCAGAGCTCCTGGAAAACTGTTGCCAGCCGAAGTTATCGGATGGTTGACTTACACTGGCCAAAGCTCGTCGGACCAAGGCGTCTACTTCAACTATTGCTTCATCATCACAGTGGAGTTCACTTGGTTTTAGACAGCTCTGATCAACCAGACTGAAAGAGGCAGAATCGTAAGATGGGTTGACTGGTTGATTGAACTCGTGACGGTAAACCTGTAGAACTATAATTACACTTGGAGCAAAAATACTCAAAATATAATTATTTAAAAATAAGAAAGGCGTTTTTAGTTACTTCCTGTCTGTCAACCAGAATATCATTTCACGTTTCCAAAATGGGTATTCAGTATAGTGAACGAGAAAATTTGGGTTCCGGGGGTGCAATAGTTTCAGAATTGAGTGGAACAAGGGGAACGGAATGTGAAATACGCGACGGATAAAAACTATTTCCAAAATCTGAAAGACTGATCCTCAAACTAACCGTAGTGCAACGCCTTGTCACATCTTAGCAGTCAACATGATGGGTAAGCAGAAGCAGCCGGATATTGTGCGGCTGGCAACAAAGTACGGGGAACCGGGAAGATAAAGCAAGCTAGCACACAAAGGTCACATGTTCCCATGTCCATTCTCCCAAATTCCACCGAGAAGCGTTTACGGCGAGGGAAACAAAAGTACGCGTTAAGAGTAACAGTCAGATGGACGAACTAGTTTTTAGTGATACATAACCAAACCATTACATCATAGTGACCAAAACTAAATCCAACTAGGATCAAGAAAAAAGCTGATGAGACAAAGCGAATGGGTCCAGAGTGGAGATGCATATGCGTATCTGGTCTAAAAGTAACTCTCCATCACGATCAAAGGATGTGATTAGGTTAGCATAAAAAAATTACTTCCACATCGACGAACGAAATTTGCTGTCACGAAGAAGAATTGTTGTTTGAGTCACAGCACCATTATTGGTGGGTATCTAAATGGCCAAACTTTTAAACAGTCAATTAAATTAGTACACCATAAAATCGACACTCTGCATACACTGGGCTGTTGATAGACCCTGTTGCAGATGCAAACGTTAACATAACTGAGTGGTTCGATTTGCACCAGAGAACAGGGCAAACAATGGAACAGGCTTTTGGATGCAATCACCAGATCGATGATTCCTTCAGCTTGTCAATGCACAGGAAAGTCAGACAAAATGCTTCCACAGCGAAAGTCAACTCGTTCTTTGGTTCATAGGTCCGAGACAACTTGTATGAACTAAAACTAAAAACTGAAGTTTTCGGGAAATTTTTTACAAGCCAGTATCTATCTGCGACACCGCATACTTCAGATAATGAAAAATACTGAAGAACGGACTCAAAAGATAGGCGTCTTTAGGAAATCTACCTATATGAAATAGTCGTTTAAAGGAAACCTTGACGAAACAAGATGAATATGGACGGTTTCTTGTATGCAGATATTTCGACATCTCTGCTGTTATGTCCTGCGACATTACGACACATTAGGTAAAGGGCAAACAAAGTCCCTCGAATAGTCAAAGATGACTCTTTCAGCGCCCAGAAAGATGAACGGAGATGAAGTAGGAAGCTAAGACAACTGATTATGCAACTAACTTGGGTCGCTGAGCCAACTGGATGGGAACTAAAGGTGGTAGAAGGAAAACGAAAGGAATCACCAGATTAATGGAAGGTCAATCACTGTATTTTGTGCGTAAAGAATAAGGTTGAAATGTCTTAGTGACGCACCCCCCACGATATGCAAGATTTTGTCTAACTGCTTGCGATATATTACGGAGAACGCCTCTACTGGACTGAACTACTGACTTGCCCCATCCAAGGGTTGGTTACTACCGATCTGCAGCTGCACTGACTATTTTTTCAAAACATTTCGAAATAGGTTCGAGGATATGGATGTTAAATTGCTTGTAGTTTCGTTTATGTATCGTGATTCTTAGGCCTATACAGCTGAATGCAACTTTTGAGTTGGAGAAAAGCGGAACGGGATTTTACTGCTCTTACCGGGATACCAATAGCTATGCAAAAATCGACTGCGTTGAACGCCCGTCCAACGGTGCGCGATAATCGTTATTAAATGGCGGCAGACAAATCATCGCCACCAAAATGCAAAACAATGAAAATCTTTCTCCGGAACTGTCGCTCGCATGGTCGGCCGAGCGCAATGCACTAAATATTTATTCAGATATCCCACTGAGTTTCCTGTAATTCTTGAAATGTTTCCAGACATTTTGAGGTTCTTCGGTCAGTCTTCAGGAAATTATCTGTTTTATGGTCTCGTCAGGCGAAATATTTAAGGCAAGTTGGAAAAAGTGGAGGTGTCCGCTAGACCAAGTCGACTTGTGATAAACACTAATAGCCGATGAGTCGTCTGAACATGTTTCGAGCATAACGTATAGAAAAGGAGGGGTGCGTTTTCCGCTGTATTTATTAAAGACATGAGGGTTCCTTATTTTAAGTTAAATTAATCACATTTTTTATTATCTTAGCGCACTACCGATGTTGAGAATTTCATCGACGTAAAGTTTGCAAATAATGTCAAATTGACAGTAGACGTTGCTCTAACTTTGCGAATTTTATGAAATCCTTAGCTAATGCAGTGCTTGTTGAAGTATTTGCTGCCAAAATTTCCATTTTTCAGCAAAATTTTCTTGAAACAAGAACTGAATAATCAATTTTCACAAACCTCATGGCTGGAAAACGTCATCTAATGGGATAATCAGGTGAAACGTAAGGTGATAATTTATCCATTATTCATTTTTGTGAGGTTGACCCCAGAGTTTAGCATTCCCGTCGAAAACAATCTCCAGTCGAAGTGACACCGTCAGTGCGCGAGCAAAATTAGTTTTCTTAGTGTATTTACAAGTTTGTGATTAGAAATGATTCCATGTCACTAGACTCTTGGCGCGTACTGGTTTGGATCTGGCAAAGACACTAACAACAGAATTTCTGCAACATTTCCGGAACAAACTACTAGAGATACAGACAGTCTACGAGCTAATGGATTTGCGTTTCACACATGTTTCAAATTCAATAGTGACGTGGAGGAACAAATCAAACGATCACCAAGGGCTGTACCAATTTGCGTGTTAGTCAAAACGGGAGAAGTGTTCACGCGAATGGATGAAAACTAAGTAAAGGAAGACATTATCCCCTTTCTTATAGGCCTATGAGATTCTTTCACCATTTACCAATTTTAATAATGAAATAACAATGTACATAATTTCTTAAGAAGTGGGCCGTGGCCAACAGAAGGGTGCCAAGTGGGGAAGTTGAAGGGCAGTAGGAGGATCTGAACTCGCGACCTTCACGTCCGAACGCCACGACCTCATTCGCCTGGCCACCGCCGGACAAGTACGATTTGGATGGTGTTTAAATTTTAAGAAGCACACAAGGTAGTTTTTGGAAGCCCTGAATTCCTCAAACTACTGGATAACTCGATATATCAAACGGGATCATGTGTACAGTCGGATAGACAGCTAGCGACCTAATTAAATAGCAAAAATAGGGATCAAGTCATACAAGCTTACAGTATTTTCATAGAGGAATATTCATAGAACCATATCAGGAACTATTTGCACACTTGAAATGGAAACGCTAGCATACGGCTGATAGAGTAAAGCTACTCCAATCTAATGTCAGTTCTCCAGAACCAAAGACCAGGCAGAAAGACAAACTTCCAGTTACGAGTTCAAGGTAAAGCTGATGGGAAACCCATAAAGAGAAGAAAATCAATAGCGCACATTCACTAACGACGTTGTCTCCGTTGGTGATGATTCGGATGCGGCCGTAAATTCCAAGATGAGTTATCAGTTTCTCACAACAAGTAACTGCATGAGCTACAACCAGCACAGATTTTCAAAATCACTGACCGACCAGTGGTGGACATGCGGATGAGATCGTGGTGAGTGAACGGGGAGGTCGCGGGTTCCAATCTTACCACCGCCGGTCAACTTCTCCAATTGACAGGCCTGATCGCCACCGCCACATCCTTGAAAATGATGTCCCTTGTTATTTCATCAGCAGAAAATCAAAACATGAAAGATAATACAAAAAATATTAGCGAACGATAGTTCCGGCTTCACTAAATATTTGCTAGTAAAACGTCAACTGGGTTATGAAAGAGCCCATCATCTTACTGGTAACAGTGACGAGACGATGTCAAGAAAGTTGAAGGAGCCCTTCAGGCTCCAGAAACAAAATGGCTACTATGGGCCTAACTGTTTCAAGTACTTACCGTACAGGTTTCAGTAAAAGGTGAATTTACCATCAAAACAGCAGTTCTCATACAGATGACGAACTGACGTCGGGTTCAAGTAATCCCGCTTTACATTAAATTTCCCATCCAAAACGTTTACCATAGCGCGGGTCGGTTGCTGAAACGTCGGACAGACCTACGTTCATCATCGTTTGCTTGCAGCACGTCAGGAATGCATTGCCTATTCCATCGAACAGGATGAAATGTGTTATTTGTCCCGCTGTTCTTTATCCAACCGTCGCCTTTTTCTCAAGCCATCATTCTTCGCCCTCCATTGATAACATGCCCGATAACTTTACCACTTTATTAGAAAACATATCGTACATGATTTTCAAACCTGAAAACTTATATTTCCTCAAACCCAACGTCTCTCCGAATTTCGGCTGCTTTAACATGCTTGTCATCATTCAGGCCGATCAACAAGCGAATCTCGAGCTCAAAACTGTGTGCAGCGTTTCCCAAATGCGATTCCGATGTTCGAGTAGTATGATTCGTTAAACCGTTTCTGGTATCTCATGAAGGTACTTGCAGGAGTCAAGTTAAGCCGAGCAGCGTGGTTGTTTTGGAAGAGTCTTGATTGGGACCGTCGAGGGTGACCATTTAGTCTAAATCTCGGTTATGTGCCGTATGACTCTAGGAGTTAGTTCACTTTCAGAAAGATGCATATTTTAAATGCAGCTTGTTTACAATCTTAGCATTTATTTCAGTAACCCTGGGACGCAGAGGGGTGAGTTTTAAGACCAACTCAACATTCTACTTCAGAGAACCAAAGGTTCTAACACTATGACATTAGCTGGGGATTTTCTAATTAGATCGAAAAAGTTCGTCCGTCGGGAGGTTGTTCAGGTGTGCTTTGTGCATCACCCTTTCAGTATGCAGGTAATGGGGACAAGCCTCTACAGTTCTTTCCAGACAATTGGTAATTCAAGTCGAGTACAACTTTCTAACATTAGTCGCATCCCACAGTGGCATCACTACCAAATTCCAAAGATAGGTCAAATAGGACTGGTCATTTCATCCTACGCTATGGCTGACACGGTTTCAGCCAACACCCTAGATCTTACAGGCCAACGTGCAGAAATTTGGGCCACGCATTCGTTTTAACGTGATTTCCAAGGAAGATAACGAACATCGACGAAAACCGGAAAACCGGCTAATCAGACAACCTATGTGTTCGCAGAACCGACGGCAAGTGATTTGTTCATCTTCGCGTCCCGAATCCGAAGTGTCATATGCGTAACTCAACCATCCCTAATTCTAAGCATCAAAGTCTCGTAAACCAGTGACATGGCAGTTGAGCTCGATGTTTGAAGATAGTAAATAAAAATGAGCTATTGGCCATTGATAGAAGAACAGTATACGGCATAAACGCTATGAAGTAAAGAGGAAAATCAGAGCTTAAGTCAGTTTATTTAACATTCATGATTTGAACGAACTAGATTTTGTGGTCTGGACGTGACGACAAATGCACGAACACTGTATTTGATATAAAAAAGAGCAGTGACGCTTCCACTGACGAACTGAAGGTGTGTTGTGTCACATGGATGGAAGACTGAGTTTCAGTCATGATGAAGACAAGAAGAGGTTGGAGAAACTCGTAAAGAGAATCAATGTTAAGGTTCAGTCCGCCAATTTTAGTGAGAGCGAAGAGGCTCTTTCTGTCTTCCAAATGAGCAAAGTGAATTAAAGAGAGAAGTCGAGTGCACTTGTGAAGCGTCACGACGCGTGGCATAGATAGGAAACCGGTCTATCAAACTACGTAAGCCAGACTATATAAACAGAGATAGGCCACAGGAGAGCTGCAGGAATCCGGAACACTAATCGGGACCGAAGAACTTTAAAAAATTGTTCCACTTGAAACTTCACATATTTATCAGAGATATTGGCAAAACCACAATAAACCTGATGCTGATCAAAAGAATTAAATTTCAGATGGACAACACACCGAAAACAGTCTCGAACCATTAGGTTAAAGATTTTGTTGTGACATGGTTACACCGTCGAAGTCCACTGAAAACGCCACAAATCAATCGAAAATACAATCGTTTTTATGATAGGATCACAGGAAGTTCACAATCCTGTAATTTCAATAAGATGAGCTTTAGGCACGCAGTACCTGCCGTATCAAAAGCTTACTTAAGATCCAGTCATGTCGTTTTAATGCCTCATTGCGCAGAGACCCATGTGAACTTCGTAATACACTCGATAATTTTTCCTTGCTTTTTTCTGACGAAGTTGATTCCTTTTTTATGCATGTGCATTCATAATGATATTGGAACAGTAATTCCGTCAAAGTATTTCCGAATCAGCTTGACAAAAAGTGTCTTCATGCATACAGAAGGCTCGTTTAGTTTTTGCTAATTTGAGGTACGTGTGGCGTCAGCGTGACATCTAGTAAGAGATCAAAGGTCGAGTATACACCGCAGTAGCAAGACCGGTATTGCTCTAGGATTGAGGAGCGTGACCACTGAGAGCATAAAATATGCAAACTGTCGGTATTTGAACACCGTTGTCTTCGTCGTACTGGTAAAATACGGTGGCAGAATTTTGTGCATTTGAGGTTAGGCGTACAGTAACGGGTCCTAGGATTTGGTCTTTAGAACAGAGATATTGAGGCAGAATAGGTGAAGGTGGTTTGGGCATGTTTTGTGCATCTTCCCAGAATTGCTGTCTTATTGTGCGCTGCCCCTTGAGGCAGGTAATGGTTGGAGGATGGTTTGCTGCGGTCAGTCGATGATATGGGAAAAATATGGAAACTTTAAACAGTGGACTGGCTCATGTAGGTGCATTTGGAGTACCGAGTTGGGGTCCACAAAATTCCCAAAGCGATGGTTAGAGACAATGGACGATATGGCTCCGAGCCACAATCAGCAGTTTTTTAATTCGAAACCGTTCTTCTTCTGTATAGTTCTTCAACTCATTATGTTGCCGTCAATGATCATTAATCCTCGTACTTTCTTCCGTTTGGAAGGATGGTGCTATAAGATAGCAACCAAAACCGAAGCACGTTAGGGCATGGTTACTGGCTGCACAAACTGAAAATGAAACCGAAACGTAGATGGCATCCATATTTTTATTATCCCCACATTTTTCGCCATCCGTTTTAATCTTACAGTTATTCAGGAAGGTAAAGCTAACGGTTCTTTCAACATATTCACATTTTGCAAGCCTTAAACCAGTGGTTCACAAACTTCGCCCAATAAAATCTCTTAATCGCCATACTAGGAGTACTGGTCAAGCCGATGCTCTTCAATACTTAAATATACTTTCACTACGCAGCACACACACATTATGATTACGACGTCAATTTCATTGAAGACCATAGTCGGGAAACAACGAAAGGTGACCGAATCCATAAGGAGACGAAGAAAGCGATTTACACAGCCCACCCTTCGAGTGAAAGCGCATCTTTAATGACGTTTCACAAACTCAGTTCGAAATCTAACCGCAAAATGCCAGGTGCAGAGCCAACTACTCGAAAGATTTTCTGAACCCACGTGAACCAAGGTGGTTGTCATATTCACCAGTTCACTTCTTAAACCGTTACTTAATATTGACCCGAACAAGCCGGCGTCCGCCGAAACGATGTAACTGGGTCATTTTGTGCACTGACCTTGCATTTGCCATGAAAATAGTATCAATTCTTTGTTGTTCACAATGTAGTCCTATTGCTCATTTACTGTTTTACGAAAGCCATTGAAAATGGTGACACAAAATGTTACAAGATGGCAGTTCTGGTGTTCTTTCTGTACTGTTTAGCTGGACAAGGAGCATTTAATTTTTTGAAATGATGGAAAGCATGTTCCCTTTTCTCAAGTACTTGGTCAATGAACTGCTGATCGGTGAAATGCTCACTGATCATTTTACGCCGAGGCTATCATATGCCTGAGAATGCACGTTCAACTGACGGACCTTCGGAAGGGAAGAAATCACGTGGAGATCAACAGTTGACGTGTCAACATAGGGTGAGAACATATCGAGTGGACTTAGGCGAAGTAGGCTATTCACGACTTCGTGGTTGGTTTCCAAAAGACTGGAGGATATAATAACCAACATTGAACAGTGGGGATTATTTTATCACTTAAGGAGAATCAGAATGGCTGGATAAATGTGCATTCACAGACCTAGGTCCTAAATTTTCTGTGCCCTCGACTAGGGCGTTCTTTTTTCCCGCTCTTGTAAGTTAATCTTGTCCGTTCTTGTTTCCTATTTCAACACTTAACATAACAAGAAAAGCGCGTTCAGTGGGGCTTATCCTGCTATTTGATACTGAGTGATAACAACGGCGAAATGGTTGGGACCAGCTTGCTGAAAATGATGAACACAGTCATTTGATGATTAGGGGAAAAAAGGTAATGGTCAAGAAAGATAAAAAGAACCGGATGTGGCAGAATAATCAAAGCAATGCTCCGAACCGATTTTCAAATTCTCATAGTATAAAATATACACATATAGCGATGTACTGAATGATAACCAGCAAACAATGCAGTTGTCTGAGTTTGGTTGCAGACAAAAGCTGCGCAGACATTAATTTACCTGAGCCGTTTCGGTCCCAGAGACCAAGATTGTTCAAATGAGTTCTCCAACTTAGGTTTGCTCAAGGTGGCTGAACAGGAGACAGGATGGGATAGGAGCAACGGGGACTCGCTTTGGAACAAAAATGCGTTGTTTGGTGTCGGAGTAATCTGACTCGCTGGATTAGGGACCGGCGTTTCTGGAGAATAGGCAAAAAAGGGTTTTTGATCCTCCTGGTTTGATTCCATGGGGCGGGAAGTCAAAATGGTAGAGGCCTGGTGCCGGGATACCGATCGCATTGTGATAAAAGTAAAAGAAGAGATCGGATCATTCCCATCATCGTAACTTATCAGAGATCGCGATCCACAGACTATGGGGAAACATTCAGACGCAATCAAAAGCCGGTTCACTCTACGATATTATTACGCAGCTATCGACAAAAAACTATGAGGGCAAATCACGTGCTTTACAAGGGTGATTAAGAATTATTGGTAGCCACTACGGATAAGGAGTGATCGTGAATACCAATAAGTCTAAAACTTTGTAACGGGTTCCCATAGTTTTCAAGGAGGGAAAGAGAAATCCTCACATAATAGGATTAAATCTGATATACAAATCAAAAGTACATACATTGGACATGTTTCCCTTCTTTTGAGATAAATGTCAAACAAGCAGTTTATTAAGTGTGCCAGATCGGAACTGGGTTCGGAATGTACGGAAGGATCGATGCGCAGTGTGCTAGGTTGAATGAGTTTCTATTATCAAAACATGGCGTTGCCGGTCAATATTATAGTCTTCGCCGACGTTTCCACTACCTCAAAAAGGATTTATCGGGGCAGATTTCATAATCAGTAAAATTTCCAACCGGTGTAGTTATCCGAGGTCACTGAAACGCCGGTAAACTCTGCGCCCTGGAACAACAACGCCATGTTCTGATATTAACTTTCACATCAAATAACATGTTAAGCAGGTAATCTAAACACCATCGACCAGCCACCGACTGCGCGTTGACATCAATCAGTCGAGGGTCGAAGGAAAATGAGCGGATTTAAAAGTGACAAAACAAAGTCACTTTTTATGGAAGAACTTCCTTTTCTACTTATGTGCACAATTCAGACAGTCCCCAGTTCTCGTTCAAAGTGATTCAAATATGATTATATAACTCACAAAATGCACCCTGGAATAGTTTGCGTGAATTCTAGTACTCCGACTGGCATACGTACAAATTAACTCCATTTAAGATGTAATTTTGAGTCATACTTCGCTAAATGAAAGCTCATTTGTATTCCCAGTCTTTGTTTGTACGTTTTAAACGCATAATTCCTAAGAAATTTATAATGCAAATTATTCCATTTTTGCATTGCACTCCGATCCATGTAATATCATGTGATTAGCCAAAAATGAGCAGTAATTAAAAGAAAATTCATTGTCATTTTCTAATTCAACCTGTATTGCATGGTGTCAGGGCAACAACATTAAAATAGATTCTCATTATTTTTCCCCTTATTTACTTACTTACTTACACGTCGGTGCGCTGGCAACATGCTTATTCTCAAGCACATATATATATATATACAATAAGAGTAGCTTATCCGAAGAACGAGAGCCTTGGTCACTGATATTCACCATCTAAACGCATCAGGATTCAAAATTCCCCAGGATTTTCTGGAGGTAAATTATAAATGACATGGATAACACGCATTTTGGGTTCCCTGGTAACTGACAGGAAGGCCTTCACTAAGGATAGGTATCAATAAAAATTCTCGGGTTACGTTTCTACCAGGGAGCCTACAAATTACAATTCGTCATTTTAAACCAAAAGAGCTTTCTACCAATTGCATTGATCATCCCCTTCAGCACAAAATGTATTTTTAATTTTCGTGAGCGAACTGAATCAATTGCAAAACTATATAAAACTGAAGCACACGAATGAATTTCAAGCTCAATTTTGGAATTGTGCAGAACTGCCCAACTTACTTGACTTCCTTTTTGGGACGGTGAAACTCGCTTGCAGAGATTGAAAAATAAGTAAATAAATAATTAAATTATATGACATTCCATTTCTCACCATTGATTTAACCATCTAATCATTGTGCAATTCAGTTTGCTATCGCTTACACTGCAGTTACATACCACATAGCATTTTAGGTACATCACTTATTCACAACAAACAAAATGAGAAATGTCAGTTCCAAGACAGATACTCGGATGTACACAAACGGTGCCAGGAATTTGCTCAACATCTCCTTGCCTTCTCATAAATTAGCGTTGCCTTGAAAAGATCCAAACGCATACGAGAAAGTACGGAAGGAATGGCTCAAATTTATGGGATGAAGTGTTTGCTTGAATCCGTGTCTCAAATGATCATTTTTAATGCTCATTTGCCACCGTTCATATTAAGGGTATCAACGCTAGAAGAAGAAATTTTATACTGTCGAAAAGTTGTGACGCAAACGTTAGTTGTTGCTGAAAGTGACGTCTGACCACATTTAGATTTGTTAATTATAAAACGCAACCGATTATGTGCGAGGTGAAGCAAATTGCTATTTTATTCTCGCGAAAAGCCAATTATGAACATCCAAAGGTCAGATTATCGTCGTTGCAATATCAATGAGTTGCTCCCGCCAGATCAGTGAAAGTGCCCCGTTCCAGTAAAAGCGGTATTTGTACACCTAACCAGAGAAGTAGTAATATTAGCAATATTGGTAATTGCGATATACTTCATAATAACAATGATACCTTTAGAAACAATAACAGTATTGGTAGTATTGTATCATCAGTAGTAATCGAATTAGCAGTTCCGCTGGTAATAGGGGTAGTAATCAAATTGCCTAATAATATTACCGTTAACCAACAATACTTAATGTTTTTAGAAGAACCCAGCGGCTAACGGCAGATCACTGAACAACAAAACAAAGTATTCGGGGAAATATCGTAAATTTGAATTTTCATAGCTGTTAACTTTTTGGAGTTCTGCTCAACTACACATTTTTGCTATACAATAGAAACTTGACGTTACATAAAACAACCTAAGTTTTTCAGAGCTAAATAAATACACGGTTGTATTTTATAATCTCAGCTTCTTTAATGTGCAATCAGATTTCTCAGAAAGATATCCCAAAAAATTTACGACACACTCTCAGCATACCTACCTGTTCACTTAACAGTTTGGTTACATTAGGCCAATCGGCGAAAGAAATTAAATCTTGTTTGGGATGAGCCAGATCAGTGCCAGTTGGGCGAGGCCCAGTGGTACATTGGGAACTGACACTGACTGTTGTGGTAATCGGAGGACTATGGCAAAGAGAAGGCAACGAGTGACTACCATTCCATGTACTCATGTCACCAGATGAGATAAAGCTGGTCTGAACGGCTGTATCTTCTTTCTGACGAGGGATCTGTCCGACGGGAAGAGGATGACGAAAAGAAATCAAATGAACCAAGGAACTTCGGAGATAGATAATATATAAGTTACAAATTATTTGTTGCATTATTACGATCACTTCGCTTATGGGTAAACAATTGAGCAAACTAGTAATAAAGAAATCAAATTTAATAAATGCGATTTGGAGAGGTGCATCCAAACAAATCAGGCAACCTTGCGTCTTCAATGTTTAAACTACAAAACCAGATTGGTGTTTTTTTATTTCTGCTCCACTTTTAAAGTGTACACAGCCATGAAGGAAACGAAAGTAAAAACTTTTTCATCTTCTGGGTATTCCGAACAATATTACTACTAACTGACGTCGGTTTTAACCCCTTGGATGTCAACCACATTGAAAAAATAGAAATACCCATGTTTAAAATCACCCTTCATTGATAATATGGTTCTGAAAAACTCTGAATACTTTAGGAGATTAGATATGATCCAAAAAGCGGTATTTTTGTTCTATTTCGGCCAATATGAGGTGTCCATGAACAAATCAGTGGACTGGTGAGAATAAAAGAAACAGAAAAAAGGAAGAGAAGATACAGAATTCATAGAAAAAGGGTACCTTATGGATTGTAAAACATCAGATTGCAACAGCTTCGACCCAGAACCTGAAGTGAACGCAAGCATGCTGACTTTGGCACTTTGTCCACACGCACCAATCCCAAAGAAAAGCCAGAGTTTGTCGAAACTTGGGAATCTCTAACCTTGTCAGTTGACCTAATCGTTATCAACGCTCATGAAAAAATAACTAACCAACTATCCATTACAAAATTCAACTTGCTCACAACCAAAAATTGGTTACCGTTTACACATTTCTTCGAAAATATCTGAGAAAACTTACTCGTTATAGCCGAAAAGTTGGCAAAATACAACAATGCTGTGATTAAAAATTATAACATTCATTACACAAGCAGCACACTGCCCACGGCTTTTTCCACACGCTCTTTTTTACATCATTCGGTCTCGATATTTACGAATATGTTTGCCTTTCTTATTCAGGATGTAATTTTTCTGTTCCGAAAAACAACCCTGTAGACGAGAGTGACCAACATCATCAAACAATTTAAAGGACACATGAATTCAACGTTATCGCCTGAAATGCTGCCAGTAAAAAATAAAAAGCAACATGAAATTCTGTCCAACGGGACGTAAATACATTTTATGAACCACTTATGCCGCGTCACTCTCGATTTCCGCTAGGCAATGCACAGAGCACGATGTAAATGCTAGTAGAATCTGATTACGCACCGGTATTAGGACCTATTTGGCCATTTTTAGTCTTCAATCGGAATACCGATTGGCAAAAAAGAGGCTACCGTATTAGAAAACCACTCAGATGGTTTGACGTGAAAATAAGAATATAGTTTTGATCGCTTCAAACAGTTAATATTAATTCACAGCACATGTTACGTCCTCACATATGAATAACTTAGACTGATGAAAATTCCGCGCCACTGGTAACTCTATTTATAAATAGCAACATGAGAATGGATCATTGTTGGTCCTTGAAACACAGTGTTTTTACATTTTCAGGCATAACCATCAAAAGCGAAGTAGTGGATTTCAAACCAAAAAAGAGACATCCATTAGTAACAACGTTGTTACTTTTATGAATAAGAATTTATATCAAAAGCACAACAAAACAAAGTTTCGGTCATCACAAATAAACAAAACCCAGGCAGCTTTTAATCAAATTTGATTGGGAGCTTAACACGGTGAATCATTTTTCTTTTCTACATTCCATAAACCGCTGTTTCATGGGTTATGAAAAATGAACGGGTCTGAGACCAACAAATGAGTTGTAAACTGCAATACATGGGGCTTATGTGAGATCCCGGTTAAAAGTAGTCAAGTTTGCTGTAACACTTTACTTTAGTAATTCATCAGATAATGCGAAGTTTACTGAAACTGTCAAAAAATGTCTCTTATTTGATGGCTCATCTGAAAATAACAATCTGGTTTTACACAGATATGACAATAAGCTTAACTAAATGTAGTCCCGTTCAGCATTTGAAATACCAAAATATGTTTCTACTAAACTAGGCCTTTCTTTGCAGAGCGCACTCTAATTTGCGGTGGCGAACCAGAACTGACGGACGAAAAAACTCTAGTAATCAACTACGGAAACTATCACGTTACAGCAGTTTCCTGCCAAATTGGACAGCTTCCTACTTTATGTAGATTTTATGGTTAAACAGAATACCAAAACAACAAATGTGGTGTTACCGAACGGCTGTTTACGTACCACTAGGAAAAACAAAACCGCAATACATAGAAAGATGATAACCTCAACAATCTATGCATCCGCAGTAGGTCGTTGCTTTTGTCACTCTCCCCAAACTTACATCGGCGATATGGATTAATGTTATTCTCATAACGTCCCTCCTTCATCTTCCTTCGGATAACTGTTCGTTTGCGCACATACCAGACGCATGCAGGGAATGAGATTGTTTTCTTTTTTTTACATTTTGCTGTCACATCTTTAAACAATGATACGGGGGAATTCCAGTTCTACTGTTGTACATTGTAAAACTGCGAATAGACTATGCGTGAGCAAGGCTTCTGCAACTGTGCGTAATTCACAAAAAATGTAACGTTCTGGGACAGAATTACTGAGAAATGCTTAGAGTTGTTGTGATGAGCCCACTGTAACCTGTTTCAATAGGTGTTACCGCCAGCCTTCGCACATACAAGCTGAGAAGAATAATCGAAAAGCGCCGGTTATGTTGCTGTTACTTTCGAGATACTTATTTTTGGTAGACAGCATTAAGAAATACATGAGATGCACATATGATCAGCTTATTGAAACCTATCTGAAATACTTCAACAAAGAAAAGGAAGAAAATATCAACTTTCTGAATAGGTTAATTGCTCACCCACCGAAAAGACTGAAAGAAAGAGCTCACCGAGAATCATCCGGTTTAGAAATTATCCAAAGTTCACGGTGTTTGCATGTGCATATACAATCAGTTTAATGAGGACGATATTTCACACAGGTGGAAAAGATTTTCAGACAAAATACTAGGTAACGCAGAGAACTGCATTACGGGAATGTTGCAAGCAAACAGTATTTTCCTGATACTTTTCCAGGCAATTCAGAACAAAAGCATATAAAAGAAAAAATCAAAATGCCTCAACCTAGAGTCAATTTGGGACTGATCAGAAAATGAGATAAATTCCGTCAAATAATCAGAAAAGGCCTAAATTCTGCTGTCAGTTGCACATGTTTAATTCATAGCTCGCGATGGTCGTTTTATGCGCAAAGTCCAAATATTTTGTCAAATTCACTGTGGCCCCCTCAGATTCTTATAAAAGCAGAAAGAAAGAATAGCTATTCAACAACGGAACACATCTCAGTATTATTCAAAGAATCAAAACCTGAACTCAGTAGAAAGAACAAAACTTCCAAAGTTTTTAAAAATTAGGTCGTCTACAAAGCTGTACAGATTAATGTGTCCAGTGTCATTCTACCGCTAGTCATGGAACCACTGCGAGTCAGTAGAAATGGATGTTAATATTACCTTTTCATTGCCAACGAGATCTTCGAATTGAAATCGCTGTTCATCGGTTGATAAAACAGACTGTTTATTGACGCACTGCGCTGGGCTATGTCAGAATCAACAAGTCGGAATTTACCGGAAGGTCTCCTGTAGCTATTTTCCGGAAACTTGAGGAATTCTGCAGCCACAGAAACTAAGGAATGAAGTACTCCTCAACTCTATAGTCAACTACCACAGGATCTTCTGATGAGATATTATTACGGGCGAACTGACAACTACTATAACTGAGCGAGTAAAACAGATATGAACTAGCAATGGCCGCCCAGTGTATCAAGTGACGTGAATCGGTTTCTCTTCGTGTAATCAGCGCGCAAAGCTGTCTAATTTCTTGAAACAAACGTAATTGTCGGACTTGCCCGCCACACCGAATACGACAAGGGACAAACTTCCCCAATGTATTCATTTCTGATATTTATCCATCTCATAGAAATAATAATATTTGCACCACTTATCATCCACAATAACAGAGATCGTCGAATAGCAAAGGTTGCCGAAACAGCCTGCCTATGCATATGAAAGCTAAAATGATTTACAACTTTCAATAGGCATGTGAAACAAACACTTTACACTGGATAAAGTGGAATCTTGATCGAGCATATTTCGAATAGGGATCAAGCCTTAGTAACACAATCGGGATCTAGTTAGACGCACAGTATCGCCGTTCAAAGCTGTGCACTTTCACCGCTAGTCGGTGCTGGTCAGCACATGTTGACTTAAGAGCCGGTAGACCGTTTGACGTCATACGAAAAACAAAGAAAGAATGTTGAGGTTCGCAAAAGCCTTAATTTACACATCTGTGGACACATGCTGAAGGCAAAAAGAAACATTTTTTAACCCGATAATATCACGGCGATGCGGTATTATCTGTCATCTTATTTTGTACTGTTACTGCTTTTGACAATTTATTCCACGCACTTCTCTGCTGTGTTCATGGTATCGACATGAAGCAAAACGGCTTCGGACCTTGCCGCCCCAATATTTTGAAATCAACTTGAGCTTTATTGCTATAATTAGAAAATTGCAGTTTAAAATTTTTGTTTTATTGAAGAAAGGGATGAAAAACATTTTTATTAAGGCCATATAACAAATGGATTAAATATAGCACAAATCGCTGATAACATGAGGTCCAGTAGGAAAGGGATATTTGGTCAGCAGTAACGGCTTCAATCATCTACTTCAATCAACATATCGAACCACCCAATTACGCTGAAGTATTGGTCATTCAGCAACACAACCGATCCGTACTAGTAGTATGATTTTTAGATTTGTGGTTGCTTTGGTGATAGCCAGATATCGCTTTGTTTTCCGCAATTACCGTTTTGCATGCATCTTTGTAGTTTGCCCTCAGATCAACATGCACATTGTTTAACCAGAGAAACAAATGTTAAGTTTGTTAGATTTCTTTACCTGATCGTTGAAGTAATCAATATGTAACATAGTATTATAAAAATATTTCATTCGTAGACGTTATATTCTTGCGACAGAAGCAGCCACGTTGATCTGGAACGTAATATCTTTTATCGGTTTCCTACTAAACAAAATCCATGCCCGTGCTTTTAAAGACATGGAAACAAGTTCAAAAACCGGGTACTGTTCGAAATCTGAGTCACTTTCACGAACTCTGATGTATACGAAAAGGAGATTCAACGTGGCTGGTGCTCTCCCAGTGCAACAAGCATAAATCGTACATACAAGGACGCCTTTTGTTTTTTACGTTCGTTTCAACCAAATATCTTCATCTTTGAGAATAATGGATTATAGTAAATTTATTCTTGCGTGAATACAGTTTACATCAAATTTCGAATGGTCCCAACCCGTCTACCTGGCAAACGTTTAAGAAATACCTAAGAAAGGTTAGGCAACAGTTTTCCTTTCGTTAGGTTTACAGGGCATCTCTTCGGAAAATTGATCAAAGATTGACATAGCAAAAGCCGTGTCCTAAAATTCCTCTTCATCCCAGGAGATGGTCACATTTTTAAAGTATTCTGATGCACACCTCACCTTATTGCATCAGTCTTGGTTTCTACAAAATGTCCACCTTTGTTTACGTGTTATCATAACAAGCATTTATTTATTTAGCGCGAGAATGTTTTGCCCTGAAAATGAAATTCGAAGGCCTTTATGGATCAAAATTTATCCCCAGCCGAGGATCATATCATTTTTGGCAAAATCTACAGGATATGCTGTCGTTCTACTGATGAACACCACGCAGCTTATCAACATCCTACCAATAACCAAGTGATCAAATGGATGAAACCCTGTGATTTGGAAGAGCAGATCACGAGCTCAAATCCTCTCAGCGACTGTCACGTCGCCATCTGAAGACACAACCCTTTCGGAAAAATTACACGTTCCTTGTGCCATAGGTGAACGAAGTGATTATCATTATTAGTGTTACAACTGGGACTCGAAACCTAATTGGAACCTGTGAGCACTAATATGACAAATGGATGCATATGTACTGTAACGGATAACGAAAACCAAAGAAACTGAGAAGCTACGGAAATCCAATTAAATTGCCACATCTGCTATGCTAACTAGTGTGACCTGGGCGGTACTGTTTTATCAGGTGACAACAAAACTGGTGATGAGTAAACTGGCAGTTTCATTTGTGCTTTAAAGGTCAATCCCTTGCTTTATCCATGCCGAAGAAACCGGTGTAAAACGAGACATATCAAGAATGTTCTAGCTAAAGAATCGCGCGTCGGCAGCCAAGCCATTCCCTACTGTGGCAAACTAAAAATTTTTAACCGGCAATTGTAAATTCAGTGAAATGTATCACTTGTAATTTTAGCGAAATTGATACATTAAAGTGGCGTGTTGCCAGCACGTTGACGCTCACGTTTGTTAATTAAATTTTATGAGAACAATCATTTCACTCACAAGCTTGATTTTACTTTTAATGTGTAACACATGTATTTAAAAAACATCCTCCAATTGGTCACACAGAAATAACACTGCTAGTCTCAGTAAACGATTCAGTTACATCCAGCAAAGTCAAATAAGGACACTCAATGAGCGGGACCAATCAATAGTGTCAGATAAAACAATATGATCTGATGTCCAATCGTGTGGAGCCATGAAACAACCGTTTACTACTTTTGTGTTATTAGTGGTGATATTATTTTGCATTCGACGAAGTGAGAAAAGGATTATTTCCATAGTTAATTCAATACTGTTTGTTTGCAAACAACGACTGTGATACGTTTTACGCATGTCTAGTGAGGTGGATATGCGACGATTTCTTTGTAAGCGAACTGCTCGCAAACAGTGAACTATCTTAATAGTTTTTGCATCATCGGTGAATCTCAGAACCACAAATACTCAGTAATCGTGAACGAAAATGTGAACTACGAACATCAATAAAAAAGTACTGATTTCGCCAACAACCGTGACAGAGTAAGTAAACATGTGTCATCTTGTCGTTATGTATCTTTGAAAAATTCCGCTCGAGATGCAGGTGCTAAAAGGAACGATGCAACGAATGGATTAAATTTTGTTTGTGGTATGGTTTGTCCGTTAGGTTTTCTCTTCTCCGGAAGTTTGTCTCAGGGTAGGACCATGCATTTTAGTGTGGTTCGCCAATGGTCAGACATCCTATTCTGCTAGTTTACACCGCTACTTTCGACTCATTAACGTTGCGTTACGATTTGTATGAATGTGGTACCTCAGCTTCTGTCTATGTACACTAGGAAATAAGGCGCACCTAATGGAGCTTCCCAGCTTTTGCATAAGCAGGTACAGATGTTTTCCATACTCAATATACAGAAGAATATTAGATCAATTTATAGTCATTTGAGAGTTACCTCTCCGAGAACAAATATAAAGACAATGATCAAGGACGCCAAATAGGAGGTGGAAAAACATTAAACGTTTGAGGGGATACCTAAAATCCAAAGTTGAAACTGAATTTTATCAACTGTTTTACCAGTACGGGTTACAAGAAATACATGACTTGTTCTGTGACACTGGATTTCGAACTGTGGACGACAATTACGGTTTTGGCAGCAAGCAAAGGAAATATTTCATTAAAAACCGTCATCGCGTTAATGAACTGATAAAACACGAACGAACTTACTCGGCTATCCACAAGCTGTGTTCCGGTGCTTGATCCTGTGAAGAAAAATAAAGAGGGATAAAAAAACTAGTCATGTTAATTGTCACCACAAACGTCAGCTACTTATGGATGACTTTTGCTACTTGTTCTAGGCCCTACTGGTACGTTTATTATTGCAGTAAGTCACGCAGTGTCAAATCTACCTAGCAGTTCTGATTAGATTATGCAAGGATTTGATGTGTGCAGTCAATTCGCAAATACAGAGACGAGAAGTTGGTATGCGGAGATCTGAGTGGAACATCCAGGACAACCCGGAAAGATTTCATTGAAAAGTCTAATCAAAATTGCACAACGTTAATGTTTTCGCAATAAACACTTAATATGAACACTTTAGAGTGCCTGTGAACTTGCAGATACGTTTGTGCTCAGACCACAAGGTTAAAAACAGGTTAACAGATTACGGATCCCGTTTTAACCTCATTATGCTCTATTCATCATGTATTCGTTCAGACTGTTCCTTGTTTGATTTCACAGTTGCAACTTTGTAGGCCGGTGCGGTAAATAAAGTAAAAAGCATACCAACAGGTACAATTGTTAGGACTATTTGCCTGGAAGTTTTGGAGAGAAACAGCTGGAGTCTCCTTTTTCGAACTTGAGAATTATCTGCCACTAACATGGATTTTAAACCACTGCGGATTTTCAAAAATGAGAGGTCACTTATAAATTACTGTCAAGCTTCATAACTTTACCCTTCACTGTCTTGTTAACGTTTCATCCTATACGAGGATACAACGACTTAACATGTCAGTGATTGATAAGTTATGCCAGCTTAGTACATTTATTGAAACCAATAATAATTATTCTGTTGGAACTTCTCATCATTTTGTGGTTATAAATGTAAAAAACGAAGGAACTGTGATTAAAAAGACAATTTAATTTTTGTGACATTGTAAGTGAACTAGTTTAAGGGGAATAGCATTCCACATAACAACTGAGGATGAAGGGGATCAGCAACCGTGACCATGAAGCGTGGTAAAGGATAGAGCCATATCAGGTCTCAGTAAGTCAGGTGTGGTGGCAAGACAGAACACAGAGAATTGCCATCATGGAAACATTTTGCGCGTGGCCTTTTTCAACCCATCTTGCAAAACCTACAGGATACGGAAACAAAAATGGCTAGGTTCGGATTCAACTGAGACGGACAGATTCTACTAATTGGGGTTATCCTTCATTCATAAAAGAAACAATCTTATGGATACGAATTGCTTGTAAAAAAGTGCGTAAAAAGCATTTTGGACGAATCAACCTTGACCTTATTTATTCACAGTCACACCAAGCCGGTATCGTGCCTCATTCTACCCGGACAGCCCACTAGTTATCATCGAAACACCTTTGCAAACACCAGTTAGGTTGTTTTCTGGGGATTCACGATAATGGTTCAGGTTCCGTAATAGGGGTTTAATGATTATATCTTTAAGTCACAAATGCGTCATCAATAACTAATCCACTTTTAATGCTGTGCAGAGTTTCAAATAGAACCGGATGAAGAACTCGCTGTAGTTCGCTCTAGCTATATCTGTGTAACTGAGCGACAGTGAATGGAGTCATGTAAATATCCAAATCAGAAGTAAACAGCAGATGTAATTGCGCGCCCAGATAGCAGGCAGTTATTGCTTGGTGTTCAACTGAGAGGAATTAAATTATGATTGTTTGTACGAGTTGCTTATCTTCTAATAGCAGAAACCTTTTCCTAAGTGGTATGGGCATTACGAGTTGCTTCGCCAATGAGGCACACTGAATCATGCAAAAGGAACCTTTGCTTGTGCAGGTGTGCACCCAAGATGCACACACAAACCAACAATGATACACATTTAATTAAATCATCCCGCGAAATTTTTAAGTTGGACAGAAAAAGAACAATTTTTCTGGTGGTGTTGGATGACCCAAAAGTTATTTGATATGTAAATCCAACGTGATAATGAGCACGTCCATCTTGAGTGGAATAAATGCGATGCGTAAACACCACCTGTAACCTAATTCGTCCTAACACATCTCAAGTTTCGGCTCTATATATAATGTTATGTCATAGATTTTCGTGCAAGAACAACGACTCCGCTTCTAACCCAATGTACCATAAACCGACCCACATCGTTTTCTTTCAGCATTCGTGGTCCAAAGGGAAAGATCTTCTATTAAAGGTGTGAATGAAGAGACATAAATGTGCCTTCATTCTGAACTGGCATACCGGAGATGAAAATGCATGAAAACGCATAATCAGTTACAATGATTTTCTGCACAGACAATGCCTCAGTTCATGATGAGACTTTTGCGAACTAAACGTTAAAGGTTATGATCACAAAAATTCGAAAACGTCCCACGTGAGCTAAGAAAAAGATGCATATTCAAAGTCAAAGCAGTAGACAACAAAAGTCACCATTTATAATTCGCAACGCTAGTCAAAAATAATGGTTTTGAAAATATGAAATGGAAACTTTCAGAATCCAGTGGAACATAAAAAATGATTTTGGAAAACATGCAATGGTATCGAAACCAGGAACAAGACTTCAGATTACCAGTTGCGAAAAGCAAACTAAGCATCCTTCTGACTTCTGTTTTGAATGCGCAAGAGTACTTTCATTCAATGCAACTTTCGCGACAATTAAATTAAAGTACAGCTTCTCAACAGTGACGAAATTCGAATTAGGAGAAAGGTTGACAAAACGCTTTCGAATGAAGTAGTTAGAACGAATTGCATTACTGCATCGATAGTACTAGAAATCCACAAAGTTCAACCACTTGTGAGTAAAGCAACAAAAACGTTTTTTAAAAAAACATTCACACAAGTATATTGATCTTCATAAAAAATGTAAAATCATTTGGCTTTTTAAAATAGACATGATGGTTCAGCCCTGTAAGAAAAAATTTTAACACAAAAATCAGTAGGCATCGAAGTCAATAAGCATACGCAAGTGATTATAACGTCCAATTCATAAATACTCTTTTCTAGCGCATAACCAGTAAACAGTCACAGTCTAGGCAATCATCCGAATGGATCTTTTTATTGTTTACGAGCTAACCATCGAGTTTTATAACGACGCTCCTGAACTCGGGCTAGAATATTCTGGTCACTGGGCGAATAAGGAAAGCGTCATGAAAAATGAACTGCATCGGGAAGAACACTGTTCATCTTTGAAGAACATACACATTATCAACATTGTAGGCGCCTGCAAAATCGCCCTAGAATAAACACACAGTCCGTTACGGTATTTAATGTGAATCCCAGGTACTAGTACGTGGTCCCACTATCCCAGACAGGTCTCGGTCGTTGTCCCTTTGAGAGATGGGTACAAATATTTCTAAGTGGTAAGTGTTAAATCCAATCGCGACTTGATCATTTCCTAATGAAGTGCATGTAAACCCTAAGAGAAGACAATCGAAATGGTAATTTAACGCAGGCCAATAGCAGAACTTGGACTAGATGAAAAAAGAATGGGTTATTCTTATAAAGTTTACAATCATTTAAAAATTGAGTGTTTGAATATTTTATATACACTAACTAATGTTGGTCTACGGCAATGGAGTATCCCGCGCAAACGAACGAAAACCTTCAGAGAAGAATAAGGAGTTTGTTTTAAGGTTAGCTGACGCTATGCTAAGATTACGGTAACTACATTTGAACTAAGATAAACACGCAATGTGATTCTGAAGGTCACAGAAGTCTACAAGAGTGAGGAAATGTTAGTGACAATCCTACTGCACCGGCTATTTAGACGTAACCCCTTTGATTGGAACTTATATAAACCCAAGTGGCCCGTGATATCTTGAAAAACCGAATTACAATATTGACCTTTAACAAAACGAAACATAAGCTGTAAAATTCATAGCATCCTAAGGAAACCAATAAATAACTTCATCTCATTCCTAGATAATCCGCAATTGCCGCTTGAATCACCATTCTATCGTGGATTATAGCAATTCGAAAAGAATTAATTATATAAAAATACGTATTTAAAATGCCAACTAGTTACATTTATCCATGATCCTGATTTTCCACCAGCAAAATGGCACTGAATACTCGGAACAAGCTAAGATTTGAAGGAACTGTAAAAGAAAGAAATATGGGAGGTATAAAAACTGGGACGAAAAGAACGCATCAAAACGCATATCAAGTGGATGAATACCGAGCTGCGTACGCAGTAACCTCGGTTTCTATTTGACCATATCTTGCAAATGAAGCTTACTGGCATCGTCGAAATAAACACGGGAATGTTGTATTCGCTCCGGCATTTCTCCCCAAGGTCGTCAAGCAGACGCCCAGGCTATTTTCAGGTTTCCACTGATTTTGCTGAATCTGTTCCTGAATGTCTCCTCAAGGAGTTTTGTTAACATTGCGATGCCAACGTCTACTGAAGTGTATAAATAAGGGTTGAATTTCTTGCTTATCCCTTCAAGGGGGCATGAATTCGAGAGGAATGTACACTGATAGTATTTGAGTTCCTCTGAGTAGTATGGTTGGCAATAATACCAAACAGTACCGCAATTGACCTAGTTCAGGATATCAGAAATCTACTCTGACCGTTGGCTGTGTCTGAAGTCTCTCGTACGATACCACGAAAAACAGCTCCACATGCTTTTTGCATACTAATATGAAAATTATTTTCAAAGAGCTTATGGATGATAGTGTTGTTAAGTGCCACTTCAACTGATTAAGAATAATTGCGAAAAACGTTCATTTGCATGATAAATTCAATAATTTTAAGTTACGTTAGGCAAAAGATCAAACCATCTTCCGTTTTCTGTTTGAGGAACTGAATTAGATACCAGGAGGATGTTTAATTTTAGTGAAGCTCAACACACAGTTAAGAGCCCGACAGGTAAAATAATGACAAAAACGTTTGATACGTTTTAGTAGTAGGAGATCGAATGTTTACGTGAAATAATTCACCATGTGATATCATCGCTCAACTCACCATAAAGAAACCATGGAAGCACTGTACAGCTGTTTCATCCGTTAGGAATCATCAGCAGTGCATATCCACCGGTGAATTGAGCGATGATATCACATGGTGAATTATTTCATGTAAAAACGTTTGACCCAAAATGGATCGTCCCAGATTCTCGTCCAAGTTCGGGCGCGGTGGCCAAGCGCTGCCAATGATTCCTAACAAGCTCATAACAGCTGCACAGTACTTCCACGGTTTCATAACGATGAGATAAGCGTTGATATCACATGGTGAATAATTTCATCAAAATAAAATGTAATACCTATTCAAAGGCATAATAAATGGACCCGTCTACCCAAGTAGACAGCGCCGGACCAAGGTGCTCTCTACTGGTTGACGTGTGCCTACATGTCATACGCAACCCACAGGGAGGAAGCCACAAGATGCCGTGGGTGAATAGTTTTGGGTCAAGGGGAATAGTACACAGGCAGTGTAAGGTGAGAGTCGATAGTAATCCGAGTTGCCTACCCTGTCATTCGAATGCAAACAACACAGGCACTCCTTCATACCCTTGGCTTAGAATATCCATAAAGTCCGTAAACACATTACGGAACGAATAAGGAGGCTCGAACATTTTCGGGATTCGGTAATGTAATGAGGAGAGTAATTCACTGCGTCAGTTGAAACTATCTTGGCTGAACTAAAAGAGATTAGATCAGACTGTTCGTATTTCCTGGTGATTTAGGAACACCGTATATTGAAACAGGTGAAAAAGCTACAGCTTTAAGTTATAAAAAGGTCTAATAAAAGCAACTTTTAGGTGAAAATGAAAACAGAACTACCGAACTCTGAAGAAATTGATGCTTTAACCATCAAATAATATAAGCAAAACCTGCTAAGCTAAGTGAATGATTCGCCAACCAACTAGTTAAATTTTTACTGATCAGTCGCCTGTATAGGATGGTATTTTTTCGTAACTCGTATGCACTGAGCGGCGATGGTCAAGCGGATACGGTCGCGGGTTTGAATCATCTCATTGGGAGTCAATTCCCTACTGTGGCAGCTCCCTTTCTGAAAATGATATAGGCTTCTATTTCATTATTAAAGAAAGTAAACGATGAGGTAAGAAATTGAAGAATGGGAATTCCTGCCCATGTATAATGACTACTTTGAGTCTTTTATCGCTTTGCCGATTAGTGAACTGATAGATCAGGAAGTGCTGGGTAGTTAAACCCTCCCATCCATTCATTTGTCATCGTATTTGATGTTCTTTGCTGTCATGAACACAAATAACAAAATACGCTTGCAAGTCACATTATTTTTTGGCCTGGCGGACCTGTTTACTGAGGGTCGAACAGAGAAAATGAAGACATCTATAAATTACAAATGCCGACCCAATGAACCGCACTGGATGTATCCGTCCTTTTTGCTAGCGGCAGAGCAATATCAGCATCAATACGAGATATTTAATTGTCCCCGTGAAAATGTGTGCATTTGAGTTACTTCTTCCAGACGAACCCTATTTTTTAAGTGACTCAAATAAGGCCTGTCAAAATGCCTCATTGGCCTTGGATCAAATCAATTGGGTGCTCCCCATCGAAGTCGTTTAGGAAACTATCTCTCATTGTGGTTAAAAATCCTGGATGTAGTTAAACAAAAAAGATAAAATATCTCGCTTCGCAACTTTACAGAAGCAATATCTAGCAGCAGCAGAAAACTGCATAAGTCAGCTGGCGACGTTTTAGACGAGACCGTTCAGCAACAGATGTCATCTAGAAATGTACTTTGAGTAAGCCATGTAAAGCAGAACGAGATTTTGTCCGCTATAGATGCAACAAAACGGTGATACATTCTCCATATTCGCAGCAACACTCTACACCAAACAGTGGTATGCGTATGTGAAGTTAACCTGACAATAAAACTAGTGTTCTGCCAAAAACGTCAAATAGATATTCCTAAGTTGGTGTGACAGAAAACGGTCAAACAAAGATGGTTACTTGTTAAAGAAAATCACAAACATTTCCAAACGACCGATTTTTTTCAACTGTCTGCTCACGCGTGCACCTATTGAAAACTTCGTTCGCACTCCTTACGCCCTAAAACCAAAAGCGTCCATGGTCTTCTGACTGCTTTGTCACTGTTCTGACATATAGTGATTGATTCACTAATCGGTATAATTTCATCTGGGCTTTACATTAGAAAAACCAACTTGGCAAACTTATTTCCACTAACGTTTCACAATACAGATGGGCGTTTCCAAATAGAAGCAAAACACTCTTGATGAACCCGAACAGTGTTTAGGGGGAATAGCACCGCAGTTAACACTTTTCCGACAACAGACACCCAAATGCAGATTTTATATGAATGACTTTATAGCTGTTTTTATTATTGCATTATTTTGCATAAATTTGTGCATAAACCGTGAGCCATCGGAATCATCGCGAAGGAGGAAAACAAGGAGTGAGAAAGTCTGAAGGAGAAGAAACAATGTGCTGAGTTCACCGTACATCGTGGTTCTTCCATTCTTTACGTTATCGACCACCCATCGAGACAGTCATTCTTTTATGTCCTTGATTAGGCACGGTCCCCAAACTGAAGTAGAGGGTTGACATAGGGTACCCCACTCCGAGCCTTTAACCAAACGGTCAAACCCATAAGGTATCAGGGCAATCTAATGAACAAGCTAGCCTGTACGCAGGTCTGGTTTTAAGGTGAAGTGACAGGTTATGGAATTAAAGCAGTGTAACATTTTTTCTCTTTCTTTTTCAGGCAAAACAAAAATGCCCCGGACATCTTACTGACTTTGCTTGATTTTTCAGTTTTCACAGTTAATGTCAATAAAGATAAGTTGAGCCTATCTTCCGCTCACAGGATAACCGGTCCTGATGATAAAGAACTGAAAGCCCTCAAAACCGCTAGATTTGCCTAGGGAAATACATAGCACCAAATTGTTATTAATTCAGTAAACTGATTGGAGACGGTAGGTGAAATAATTTGTTCATAAGGTTACCTAAAATACTAATAACTAACCTCTTTTCTAACGGGAACCACTATGGTATAGCCATTTTCCGGTGGAGGAATTTTTCGTACAATTGCATAATTCAAATCATTACCGTGAAATAATCCAACCAATCACTTTGGAGACGCTTCATTTTAACTCTTGGTGGTCGTCAGTAGTACAAACCTACAGTGTCCTGAACGAGGCCACACGACACAATGAATAACTGGGTATTGGATATTCAGTTACGGGGCTTGGAGAACTGGTCGACAGCAGCGTGAACTATGATAACATTACGTAGTAAAATGATTTTTATTTGAATCCTTTAAATAGTGATTATCACACTTCTTATCATTCCGTGTTCCTTTTAACTATGCCCCGTGATTAACAACCCAAATAAACAATAGTGACAAACAGACCTTTCACTCTGCGCAATTTTGTTAGGGATTTGTAACGTACGTTTTTCAGAATTTTACAATAATTCATAATGTTATGTGAAAAGTATATGGTTTTGCAATCAAAATTGAGTATACAGAGGGTAGAAGTGACAATTTAGAGAACCACAGATAAAAAATAATTTACCAAAATTATTATTCGTGTCTATTAGAAGCGCGCACTTTGGGCTTGGCCGTGTCACAGAGCGTCTGTGAAATTTGGTAAACATCTCAAGATTAACATTAGCTCTGGCTGACACAAAATAGATAAACTAAATAAACATGCTGCTCCTGTAGCATAAACCGGTCCAACCACCCATAATGTCCGCTTGTCCGGAAGGCATAACCCCTACTTGTGCCAGCAGTCCAACAAATCTGTGAAATTCAGTCCACCAGTTTTGATGCCTTCGTAGTTACTTGGAAATTCTACCAACGACGAAATCGGAAAAAACTAAAGCATTTCGGATTATTTCATCTCCGCTTTGAATGCTGAGCATCCTTATGATAATTCCCAAATTAGTGCGTTAGTAGTAGGAGATTGAATGTTCTCATGAAATAATTCACCATGTGATATCATCGCTCAACTCACCATAAAGAAACCATGGAAGCACTGTACAGCTGTTTTATCCTTGTTAGGAATCATCAGCAGTGCATACGGACCACGCTCAAACTGGGACGCGAACCCGAGTCTAACGATTCTAAGTCGAACGCCCTAGCCATTCTCAAATTGTTATGCACTAACGGGGTTACCGTGATAGCAGTTCAAATGTAATTGGTTTACATAGACCACAGCAAATATATAAGCGGAATATGAATATCAACCAGGTAGGCAGGAACTTCACTCAAACCGGATTGCTGTTGAGTCATATATGAACACATCTTCGCTGCTGATCGATAGTTTTTCAATAACTTTCAGTACAACTATTTTCCAGTTTTGGCCTAAAATAAGCTCTGGAACAGTTTCGACCAAAATGGCATTAATGTGACGAGCGGCTGGCATGCAAATTTGAATATTCAATGTACATCAAACTTGACCGAGATTTCGATTTAAGTTTCCAATACTAAGGATTATCTTGTAAGGTTGGTCAACCTTTGCTTGCTAGATGCGCAAGGCCACTGAAAAGCCAATAACTGTTTTTGTTTTCCTGCGCCACAGACGCATAAAACAAAGTGGTCAACCAGTCAGAAAAGCTTCATAGGAGATGTTTAGTTCACTCCTACACAATCAAATTTATTGTCCCTATGGAATTGGTAGGATGTAGTGTTTTTTAATTTTAAGAATAATAGCTGCTTCACACACCCGCTAGTTCGGCAATTAAGACCGCAGTTGTCAAATAACAACGTAGATATGACCTACGAATTGGTATTGCAACACGCTAAAAAAATGTGCCACGTAAAATTCACCGACGATTTTCATTCCTTTGGGTCAACATCGCGAAACGCTAGCCAGCTGGTAGCCTTCAGCTTGTCAAGAGAATATTCTAACAAGCAGTGCTATCTGATATGGCTAATTTTACAGTCATACTTTTGGACTTGAAGAAGGCCAGTGACATTTAGCTGCGTTGAACTATCCGGCTGTGGGTCAGTTCAGAAATTTAAATGATTATTTGTGTACCACGAAGTAATTAAACCAATTTGGTTTTCACAATAGAAGAAGTCACTCAGCATTACCTACTGAAAACTAACCTCTTTTTCGTTGATGTTGAACCATTTTCACATAGAAGCTTAAACGAGAAAACTGAAACATTTCGCTCTCTTTTCAGTTACTGAATATATCTTCTACGCGATAATGGTAGGTGTGAGGCATACTGTAACTAAAGAGATGTAATCCTGGATCGTACTTGAGGTATTACGACTTTATCCATTCAAGAACGTAGAAGGTACTACCAAAATCGTTGGCCTATGATCAACGAAAGCAGAGATCTACAGAAAAACAGATTGGATGGGAAAGAAATTAAACTCTAAAGAAATCACAGCCTTCAACCACATGAAAAATAAAATGTTTCTGGGACCTTGAGTGGGAAAGGAATTAGCATCACAAATGCACCAACAGGTCACCCAAATACTAAAAAAAGAGGCAGCTTGCTGCGAGTGACAAGTAAACCCTAAGAACTGATGTAATTCCACGTTGACTCGGGGTATCATACGCGCAGCTCATTTTCCCCACATCAACAATTTCGTATAAGTATCGACAAAAGGGATAGATTCGCGAATCGATATACTATAATGGCCATCTACTGTTGATATCGGGACTAGCATTGTTTGGTGAAGAATAAGTTATTTTTACTTCGTTGTTTTTTTCCACAGTGGTCGGTGTTATTGTCCTCATTTACTCTAGCAAACTGGACACAGCAGAAGTCGTTTTGGCATCATAATGAAGTCGTTCAGAAATAGAATGTCACTACTGGATGTCGTATGGACTTCTTCAACCTGATTCATTGTAATCAATTGTCCAATGTTACAAGAGATGACTAATCCAAACTGAAACTTCAGATCAAATATGTCATCAACGTAACTTTATATTTAGAAACAACGGTCCCGAGAACAACTGTGGATTACAAATGTGAGTTGAGTTGAAATAAAAAACGTCGACCAGAAAATTTGCTGACTAATAGTATGCAGCTGACCAAAGTAACGGATGGACAACAAACTGTCCTGAGGATCGGAAGACCTTGTCAAAAAAAGATTTATTAGTAACACGCTTAACTTGCACAAAAGTATTTTCAAATAATTCTGAAAGATTGGATAACTACGTTTTTTAGTGTTTACTAAATCAGATGTTGTTTTTTGTTTCGTTATTGGTTTTTCTCGAGAGAATCTCCCTGATACACAAATTAATGTATGTAGCATTTAGCTTGAGCAGATCTTCTGTAATAGCAACGACCATGGAAGCTGCGATGGTTTACGAATTCGAACTTCAAAACGGACCAAAATATGACCCGATTGTTTTACTTTGAGCAATCTTGATGACTATGAGAAAAGATAGGGATATCCTATCACAATGTGAACATTACTTTCACAAAGATGTCATTGAGGTCATGAAAAAATAAGCCTTCGAAATGTCGATGGAAGAAAGTTTTATCGAAAATAGCAAGCTAACGGGTACCACTGATATTTTCGTTCAGGTGAAAAAAATTGCTTTTACTCAAGTTTCACGGCGTTGGGGATACGGAGATTTAACTTCCTCCCCCAGGATCAATTCTATTTTTGCCAGCAAATAATTTGCATTTTGATCACCAAGCTCGAAAGCATGCATCAAACTCTTTAGACAAATGATGCTCTTAGACAATCTACACGACCAATCTTCCCTGTTGCAAAAGTCAGCTAACCGAATCATTGTCCATTCCAAATATGCATGACAAATTGAAAGTATTAGATTACTGTAGCTCATTTGCTTTACTGTGCACTCGTAGAAGCCATAGCAAAACATATCCAAGCATATGGGACAATTTAATCCTACTCGGATGATTTCCGACAAATTTCAGCTCTACTTTCCATAACTGTTAACCATGCACCAAAATACTTTGGTTCTGCTTACCATCTTAGACCACCGAATAATGGTGAAGGGAAAATCAAAGACAACCGGATAGCAAGCCTTTAGGAACGCGGTATTATTTTGGATAGAACAATCCCACGCACTACCGCCTTTAGCTGTTTCGTCTCACGTTACCAACCATCGCGCAGGGTAGTCTCGTGGACCTGATACCGGTAGCCTTAATGGATCTACGCAAGAAAGACTATCTGTTAGAATTCAATTTTCTTTGGCGATTTCATTGATTAACCATCTCGAACCATATATTAGCTATTACCTGTCTCGAAGAAAAGTGCACACCAACCAAATCGATCTGGCGACATGATTAACACATTCATCAATCAACTCACTATTGCAGTTCACCAGTTTGTCTATTTGAGTTCTACAATACAACCTTATCATATTATACCCTAGAAATGCCTATAACTAGACTGCTGAAAGGAAGACACTTTTCATTAGCTTCACCCTAATCAGTCTCATCCTATTTTGACAACAAAATGACTGGCAAACAGCATTCATAATAGGCCTCAGTGAAAGTTCACCTACAATTGTCCGTTCATCTTGTTCAGTTGACACCTTGAAATAACACGCAACATGTGGTCGATTGAACAGCACACTGGCCGTATTCCTCAGGAATTATTTGTGACTTTTTAGCTGTCAGTCAAGTTTTCTGCTGAAATTCGAATTTAATGGATGTCAAATTGAAAAAAATGTGAATACATTTCATGAAGAAGTAGATTCAGATAAAAAACCACATTTGCACAACCATAAAAAGTAATGAGGCATTTGCTTATCAAAATTCTAGGGGTAACTTGAAATTACTCAGGTGCATTGTACACGAATATTGCAATATGTGGAATGATCGAAAATAGTTCCAAAATTGTATTAACCAACAAAAAAACTATTTATACCAATTCTAAATATTGTCGTACTTAATTGCTCGGGTGGACTGCTTATGGTCCCTAAGCTTCGACTTGCGCTGCCGTTATCATACCAACTGGCGATAAATGTTTGGATAAAAACGCCAAACTCAGCGACCAGAAAGCGTCGAAAGTGAAAATTTGTAATTCCTTCATAACAACGCACATGGGCTGCACTGAACTAACGATCGCGATTTAACACCCGGCGACTGCGTCCCAAGTTATTTTTCAAAGATTCACTCTGCCGTGGGTAACAGTAAGATGAATGGAACTGCTGACTGCAGCAATTTTGATCTGAGGCTTATCGTACCTACCGAAGAGGGTTTCAAAATATTACCCCTAAACTCGAGGCATTTGAACCCAGTCATTTATTCAATGAAACAGCATACCCACCAGTCAAATCAGAACCAACCTGTTCACAAATATTTGGTAGAACAGTTAGGTGTGTGGAAAAATGTCTGAACATGTTGGGCTGGATTCTTATCTGTGACAACCAAAGACATGGATTTCTGGTTCCAGGTGAGTTTTGATTTGCTAACATCTCCCATACATCAGTCGGACATAGGGCGGAAATAGACTAGATTTTAAATTCTGATGAGCAATAGGCAAATTAAGTGTGGCAAACAATTGTAAACTTCTGACGGATGTCTGTGTTAAATCAACGTGCAAACAATCGGTTCGATGGAAATCATCCAATACGAAAAATCCTACCGCGTTCATAAAGCAAGTGATTGGATTTAGTTTGCACATCTCGTAGTCAAATTTAATAACCTACTGGATGTAATGCAGAGTATTTTACCCTCACCCACTAGCACCGCTCGGGAAAATACCAGACTGCAAACAGATGTAGATAAATGTCAAACGGTCTATTTTCCATGGTCACTCTAATTAATGTTAACTCAAAAGTAGTTCTGAATATGTCCTCCTCATAAAATGTCACCAATTTTACTGTTTACAAAATTGCAGTGGGTTGTTGATTAGTCTGAGACAAAAGCGTCACGAAACTGCAAAGGGTGCAAATCCACATGCATAGTCTTTGCTGACCTACTCAATAACATCAAGCGGAAAATAACCTGTTGACCTAGATACGTTTTGCATTTACAGGCCTCCAAAAAGTTTGTAGAGGAAGAACCGGTCGTACCGCAACCTCGGTCAAGAATTTCTGCATGATCTGGTCGGGTAATCAAAAGGCCAAGGTTGTTCATTGGTCAGTTCAATATTACCATTCGAATTCAGCTTAAAATTAATACAACGTTCTCTGGTGGAGAGAATAACATCGAGGGCGTCACCTTTATTTGCTGTGCAGAAGAACTTGGCTGTGAGATTTAGCCGGTACAGAGAAATTGTTGATTCAGAGGCGAGCATTTTTCCGGAATAAACCCTCATGAAAAGCATTCTTTTCGAGAAGCTACCTAAAAAGAGTAACCGGCTCAGGCAATAAGTCATGAGCAGAGAAAAACATGTTATCTTGGTAGGATCTCATATTTTTTGCATTTTTGCGAGATTAGTCAATATAACACTATAACATTATGTTTCTCCATAATTATTGGTTCACTAAAAATTCAAAAAGAAGTGGACAAAAAACAGTTAGGTGCACGTTCTTTTACCTTGCTGACTCGACTGCGAGCATATTCGTGTCACCACATGTTCAGCGAAAGTCTACATATTTCTCAAGTGTTTCATGTGGCGTCAATGCTCACAAAGAAATGCTTACATTTTACAGTACTACTGAACCGTAATTCGAGTAAATGGGAGCAGGAAGACGAATTGCGATCCTCAGTGAAACTCAATATGTCAGATGGCTTCAGACGAAATGCCGACAATGATAGCCATATCCAGTCATTCATCTGACGTCACACAATTAAAAGCGAGCTTAAAAAGGTGTTTTCGGACTGTCATGTTCAATCGCAAGTGATTGGAAATTACTCTAGCACTGCTGAAGTAGAAACTCGGAACTCGTTAAACGTTTATCCCGATATCGTTACCACTTATAGTAAAAATCAATTAAAATTTCGGTAACATTCATTGACCAGACTTGATGCCGTTCTATGTTTTAGTGCGGCTTGCGAATAGTTCAAAGTTTTTAACAACGGTTATTTTGCCTAAAGCACGGCTAGAGCGTTTGGGACCTAAATCTCAACTGATGACCTCTTTACGCGACAGTAAACAAAATGACGAAATTGTTTGAAAAGTTCAAATATCCCACAGTGAAAGCAAAGAGAAGATTCGTTTCTTTGGATAACCGACTTGACTTTCCAAACAGGAAGTCGAGTTTGGAAATGAACAAAAGAGCTAAGTCTGGAACGACTGATTTAGGATTGCAATCTGTTGCACTGTCTCGTGATGTAGCAGATTAACCGCCAAAATGTGGAAGTTATTTACTTTAAAATGCCGACTACCTTTCTAATCATGTATCAGCTGCGATTGGATATCATGGCCATATTTTTCATATTACTCAGACCTAAGCAATTAATCAAGATACTTTTCGAAGTGTGTCAAATAAATAAATGTCTCTGCTGTTTCAACATGTCCCAGTTCGTTTTGCTCTCAGTTGATTTGCTACATGCTTTGGCAAAACATAACGGTGATGTCCTCCCTATATTAGATGTGTCTATGAAAAAATCCACAGTGAGGTATACCCCCGTCTCCAAACCCACAAGATGCAATGCATTAGCATGGATTGACGATATGGGTTAAGTAGAACAAAGAGAGCAGTACAGATTACATTCAATTTCTGGTACAGTCATTTCACAAATAGACGAAACCAATTAATCGGTGATTGTGACCAAAAAAATTAGTCTTTTCTTTTTTACTAATGGTCTGCAGGTCCAAACCCGGAAGACATAGCTTGATCTATATGAAAGGCACTTGGAATTCCTTTCGCCAAATATTTTGTTTGCATAATCGGTCCTCCGTTGTTCATTCACAACGACATAACTGGCTCGAAACAGAAGGCCAGTTAACCCACCCAGCAAGCAGCAGATCATATTATTTTAATCTTCATGTGAAATTGTGTTGATATAAAAATAACGATGTATCTATAAAACGTCTTTTCTTTGTAGCATCTCTCATTTGTAAAGTCATGTAGTTATTGCATTTTCCAAGGTAGGAATGGCAATCAACCAAAGCCAGCTGATGAGCGGGGTTGGGTTCCTCCTGTGATATATCATTCCATAGAGGAAAATGTTGCAGATCACCTCGATAAATGTACTCATATATTACATTTATAAAACGAATTGTGGCGGCGTCGACAGCTCGAATATCAGGATAAAATATATTAATTTAGTCTCAAAATTGATGCAAACTCAAAAATCACGGTACAGATTTCACCATTATCTCCCGGCTCCCATTTTGGGCATGAAAGTTGCTACCGGTCAGTGGTGGGCCACGAATTCAACGAATTTTCAGCACATTGGTTTGGAAAAAATAAATTCAACATAAAACTCGAAAAAAACTCGGAGACCTGAGTTATTTTCTGGGGAGGGGCTATTTGTTCTAGTAGATATAATTGCACAAACAGTATCAAGGCTCAAATAATCCTATGCCCTAAGCCATGTTAACTATCTACAAAGCGACCTTGGGCAAGAAAAAATCATGAGAAGCAACCTATTACTAGAGCGATACAACAATCAACAGTTTGCAGTCATTCAAACGGTGGTAACAAATAGGCGCTACAACAGAGGGCATTGAACTTTCCGTTACTTGACTCCGGTTAGCTTACCAGCGGGTATGTGAAGGTTATGCTCCACCAATGATTTTTTAGAAATACAAAGCGGCTACACATAAAACTTTCGAAAATTCTATTGGTGAAGTGAACAACGATATTGCTTAACAGTTTGTTTTGCAAAACCCGCCGAGTCATTTCAGATATTTTCTATTCACATCGAAGTCGCAGGCCTAAATCCGGGTCAGTCTTAACATGCTGAGAAAAGCGCAGTAAATTTGAAGAATAAACTATTTCACCAAAGGGAAGAGATAAAACAAATCGGCATATCAGCTCAATGAGAAATAGCCAGCTAGAATGTTTATAAGTGGATGCGATTCTTCATGAATTATTCATGCAAACCAATTTTGGAACACTCCGCATAAGATAATAATCAATGAATCGCGTTTCGTAAACGATTTTATTCCCAAAGTGGAAGAAAACCAACCACAGGGCAGAATTATGTTCTGTCATTTCTGTCTAATAAGTCTTTGCAAGAATGAAGCGAAAACAAATTGCAATTTTATTTGGCTATTAAAAATCCCACATAGATCCTCACTTACAAACAAGTTAATGTCGGTTCCAAGACCACTTCGCTTTCATCTCGTATTTTCTTACCGACAGATGAGGAGGCACAATCAACGACCTATTACATCGGCAACCAGGTTACCACAATCAGAGTGAAATGCATTAAAATAAAATGATATTGTCGGTAAAATTTAAAACATATAGTAGTCCCCCAATAACGTGTTGAATGCTTCCATCGTCTCCGCTGTGACCTTCTCACTAATAAACAGTTTTGAGCACACACCAATCGTTTTACAGATAATGCCAAGGTACGGATGCGCCAAGCGTTGGTTTTATTCTCAATGATATAATGTTAATATCACAGCGTTGTTGGTAGATGTAATTCGCCAACTTTTCGACTACCGTGAGTATTCTTTCTCAAGGCAAGTTTTGCAATCAAATAACTAAGGGGAACGTTCACATACCAACGGATGTTAAGTCATCAGTGTGCGTGTTTGTACATTGAATTGTATGACGGGTGAGTAGTTAGATGTCTCTCAAATCAATGGCCGCGGTGGTGGTGAGATCAACTAGCATGGTACCGTTTTGTATTTTCGTTTCTCAATGATGTTAGGATTGACCATATCTCCGAAATCTCTGTCCGTCCTCCCGATTGATGCAAGCGGAGTGGGTGCTTATCGCCAAAGCCTCGGGAAACTTACGTTCAGTGCAGGTTGTGAATCCATGTTGGAGTATTCTAGTGTTTTCATAATCTGTATTGTGCCCCTCGGTTATGGCATGCAGAACGATGGCTGAATCGCGTTCAAATTTTAATAAGGCTGTCTTATCCGAGGGTCTGGACTTTTTTTCTCTTCTGTAGTCAGTTATCCGTGTTTTCAGCTGTCTTCTAGTTTGTCCAGTGTATTCTGTTTGGCATTCCTTGCAACTGATTTTGTACATGTAATTATTTTGATTTTGCACACCGAATCGATCTTTAGCATTTGATAGGTGGCGTTTTAAATTACTATCCATTCGGAAGAAAGTATGAGTATTATGGTCACTGATGGCCTTTCTTATTGCTTTATGGTGTCTGATCTGTGCGGAATTTTAATTGTGGTCGTTTTCTTCCTTTCTTTCTTCATCTTGGTTCCAATTGTTTTCTTTTGAGCTTCAGAAAAGGCGCTCTTGAACGCGATTCGGCCATCGTTCTGCATGCCATAACCGAGGGGCACAATACAGATTATGAAAACACTAGAATACTCCAACATGGATTCACAACCTGCACTGAACGTAAGTTTCCCGAGGCTTTGGCGATAAGCACCCACTCCGCTTGCATCAATCGGGAGGACGGACAGAGATTTCGGAGATATGGTCAATCCTAACATCATTGAGAAACGAAAATACAAAACGGTACCATGCTAGTTGATCTCACCACCACCGCGGCCATTGATTTGAGAGACATCTAACTACTCACCCGTCATACAATTCAATGTACAAACACGCACACTGATGACTTAACATCCGTTGGTATGTGAACGTTCCCCTTAGTTATTTGATTGCAAAACTTGCCTTGAGAAAGAATACTCACGGTAGTCGAAAAGTTGGCGAATTACATCTACCAACAACGCTGTGATATTAACATTATATCATTGAGAATAAAACCAACGCTTGGCGCATCGATTTTCTCGGTACATTACTTACATCATTCGGTCCCGAAGTTCACAGTTGACTGTTTCCTTTCGCTTTTATTTGAATGATAATGCACGATATTTTCTGGAAGGATTTGTTGGCCGATTTAGAACTGCCAAATGGGATAGTTATCACGGGGGACGGAGTTTACTAGTATCCGCCTATTATCCTCAAGGTGATGGCCATTTCAACAAAACAGTTCAAAGTGAAATCAATGAGGATCCTCCGTACTATCAGTATATGTTCTCTTCGCTGAGCTAAAGTTACCAGAATAGATTAGTCACACCGGCTTGAAAATAATTGGTCCATTATGAAACATACATAGGGGAACCAGTGATAATAATTTTCTAATCTTCGGCTGCTAGAATCCGGCAAATGGGCAAAATTTATCAAAACATTAAGAATATTATTTATCAATAGTTTGTTGGCCTGGTTGATGGAGAATATGTCTGCATTTTGTTTTACAAAACGACAAGTGGTTCCACAAATGCGGCCCATTTATTTATACAAACCCCTGTGGATTTCGATATTCCAAAGCGAATAGGGACTGAAATGAGCTCAGACCACTGAAATATAGACGTCCCGTATGCTGTTTTCAATTTAGAATTTGCAGTCTCAAAATACGACATTTATAATCAAGAGAAATTTTCTGACGCACTGGTTGCCCCAAGTGACTCCTCTCAAGACACTTCACAAATAAAACTAGATGGTAAGTACATTTTTAGCATTAACGTTTATTAGAAACAATTTTTTCGTCCATTTGTTTAACGGATAAAAGTACACATTAGCATAAATTTCTTTTTATTTCCTTGAATTACCGACCGCAGCAGCTGGAGACAAAGGACCATCCGAGACATTTTTGTTCAGTCCAAAAACATTGCTTAGCACCCTCTCCCCAAAATTAGGACCACGTTATATTTGTACCTATTTTCAATGTCATGTATGGCTGTGGCTTTGTGATTCATAACTACATCTGATCTCGCATTGTTGTGTGCAGTATCACTCAGTCCTTCCGTGCTAGTGTTTTAAATATTGTCATTCATTTCAACCAATAAGCAATTTTCTTTCCCAGGGGCGTTCATTCATGAGATTTCTGATTAATATCCAATCATAACCTCGCTTCATTTATCCAAGAGTGTGCTGGTTCCTGATTTAATCGGTAAAACCCGATAAAACCCTAAGTTCTAATCTCAAATTAAACATAAGCTCCTGATATCTAGGGTTACAGGTGAGATATCATTCAAAATGTTTACAGAATATTGTTAATCAGTGAACTGTGGGGACCGCTTGATTAAAATAACTTGTAACAACTGTTTGTTTTCATCCTACGAGAGCATCAACTGCACTTCGCCACGATTATTCTGCTTAGAGTATTTCTTCAACTCCAGACAATCAACAGCACTTACCCCAAAGTAAATACGACACACTCAATCGATTATATCTATTGATTCACCTCTGCGTGTCACATGGACATGTTTCATTGAATAGATTGCTAATATTTTAAATTGAGTTACAATGTGGAAGTTCAATTTCACTCTCCTCATTGCCCAACTCGGCTTTAGGATTTAATGAAAGATTCTTCCTAGTAAAATCGTTAGTTCGAACTTTCCCTGATAGTAAGCGCAGTACAGTTTTGAATGCATAAAATTTTCACACCGTGAACGCCGAAGTCAGCAAATTCCTAACTTTGAATCAATCTATCTTTCATCTAACGATGAACTGAATTTTCACTTCTTGCAAAGAAATAACACGTCACACGAGTTGATTACTTTGCGAGCAACAACCTGTGATACCAGAAAACTGGCAGGATAAACAGGACCGCGCTGCCTACTGTATCGAGCGGCATGGGTGCCGATAATTACACTACTCATCACAGTTATCTCTTTTATTCAACCTACATTTTGTACTCAGCCGCCTCTTCATGCCTCATTCCGCACTCATAATGCCCCCACTGACAACGTTCGCGATACGCACAACGATTCAGTCAAATAGTGTCTCAAATGAATTCCACATTATTGCAAGCTTCTTCAGCCTTTGAATCTCGGCTGTCCGTGTTTTCATGCAGGCCGGTCAACAGGCATTTTCAGAGCTGGCAACGGACTCTAGCGATTAATATACGGTTCAAGATTCGAGTGATGCAATTCAGTTAGCTGCGCCTAATATCGCATCAAGATATCCCTGTATACCTCAGTCTGCCGGTCATATTGAAGTGTCACACGGTCCACAAACGGAAATGGAAATAAAGTTTAATGTCCCACTATGGAAGTGCGAAAAAAGGCTGCCTCCGACGAAATTCTTCGGGTTCTTTTCAAAATGGATAGAGAGAAATCGATACAGGCATTCACCTTCTTACTCCGTGATATTTTGGACGAGGAGCGTATTCCGTTATCATGCGACGAATCATTGACTATACCGACCTCCAAGAAAGGAACACGTAGGGAACGCAGCATCTATCGTGGTATCAGTCTAATTCTGATAATCACCAGCCCTTAGATCCAGTATTGCTGCGGTGTGTAACACCGGTTCGTGAGGCTAACTTCTGAGATTAACAAGCTGGATTCCGCTCAGGTCGATGTTTTATCGAGCAACAGTGAATATTACGCTGCCATTTTCTGTTTCCTCAGAATGATTAGAGATGAGCGCGTCTGTGTGGTCAGACTGTGTTGGAAGGCTAAGTCCAACGGTCCAAAATAACAGACATTTTTATGTTGTGGGTATCCGCAACATTTTATCCTTTCAGTTTACCGTAGTATTTCTCATGCAGTTAGTCCAATTCTGAAATAACGGTAACTCGACGTGCCGAGAACAATTGCGTTGCCTTATTAATTATTAAAAATAATGGACGGTAGCTTGTATCTCATCAGAATCGGGAAGCTTTCGCCGCCCCTTAGTTTATAATCGTATTATCAGGCAAGATTATAGTAAGATGAATCGTTGTGATCAACACAGGATAATCCACTCTTCCAATAATAAGTGGGGAGATTCTTAATGGTGAGTTGAGCGATGATATCACATGGTGAATTACTTCATTAAAAAATCCAACTTCTCACTACTAACATACCAAATATTCGGATATTTGAAGGCCATCAGAATTAAAATGTCCTCAATATAATAACGTGAATGAAAGACAGTTCTGGAAGTAACTGCTCCTAGATCATTTCAAGAAAATGAACGGTTTATTTTGAAATTGATTGTAAATGTTTCGCTTTTTTGCGAACTTCAACACAAACTCTAGCAGATCGAGCATTTTGAGTGTGTCATCTGTTCTGAGTAGCGGTTTCAGCCTACTTTCAAGAAAGACAGTTCCGGGAAATCTTCAGGTTTCACTATATCTTAGCCATTAACCAGCTCTACCACAACGTTGAGAGTAATAAATGCATCCGATTCAACTTAATTAAACCGGAAGAAAAGTGAAAAATAAAAAATCTATTTGCTTCAGTTTATTGTAAATGAGCTGAAAATATCTGGGGGGTTGTTTCCAGTTAAGCCCATCAACAAGCAACCAAGCATGTATTAACCCCTTCGGAACGAGCGGGAACTTGAAATACGTAAGCAGAAGGGAGACTCGTCTGCATGAAGCCATCGCATTTTCAAGCCAACAAACGATGGTATGGAAATGGGCTTTCTTGTACAATGGAACTGAATCAACATCCAATATCGTTTCGTTATGACTAACAAACGCAACTGTTAATCTTTATTTTCTAATTAGTGCATACATTTTCATGACCCTAGAATCGTAAAATCGCTGTGAATAAGCCGATTACAGAATTTATGGATTCAAACTTGTGACGAAGCTAAATGATACGCATTGTTGGACGAAAGGTTCTCTGAGGAGGAGGATGTCTGGAGTCTGAACCGAACACGAGACATCAGGTTCTATTCAGTAGTACTTGGAGTAGAGCAGGAGTGACATATTATTAGAATAATCAGTACTTTTAATAAAATGTCGGTTTCCAACAGAGCATTGATAATACCTGAAGGGTCTCAAAAGTCTTCACAGACTCATTTGATAAACATCCGAACTTAGCTCATGTCGATTCATCCCCGTTCACCAAACTCAGACTTTCTCACACACCGTCTTGCAAGTTTAGTTGAAACAAGTTTGCAGTTTGGTGAAATGTGAAGATACCCTGGGATTTCCTTTTGCGATGCTTCCAGTTTCATAAAAGAAGTTCTGTAATGATCCGCAGGAAAACTTCATATCAGTAGATAGGTTTCTCATCTGTAATGAGAGTGGGAGAACCAGCTCATCTCACCTCTCTTCAACTAGCTCGAAAAATACTGTTAAATTGCACTGAAAACGGTTCGCCCACAGGTGCATATGTATTCACACAATCCAAGAGTGGTGGGTTTGCGATTAATTCCTCAGAGTCAACTAACTGGTTTTGAACCTTGCTTAGAGGAGGGTTATTTGCAGGGTACTTTGTTGCCTCAACGATCTTTGCACGATGCCCTTAGTTTAAACGCATTTGCCTATCACGGTACTCGTAAGAACACGCACTAAGAGACCAAAGGCGTCGTGTGTATATGAATTTGGCACGTTAATCTTTCGCATAAACACCACGAAGTGCACCAAATACTCGTATACGGAATTCGTAATCACAATACAAAGAATATATTCTGATGTACATGCTCTTCGTTTTAAAGCTAGAATAATGTAGCCTTCATGTTCGAAGTCTATAAAGTATCCCCAAGATTGGGGCTTGAAACTGCAACCACATGTTTTTCCAAACGACCTACCAGAGATGCGCGTGAGATTCTCTCAGGGTTATTGGGCATGATTTTACGAAAATCTGAATCACATCCTGGCCAATATTCTTTCGGTTTTGCTCTAATTTATTCATTAGTTTAGCACAGGAGATAATATACTTTACTACTATGTATAATCAATGCACCGGCATTCCCTAAGGACTCTCAAACTACTAACGATAAACGCTACATGTCGGTTTTGCCATGATTCTTCCGCGGAACTGCCAATGACTTCTGGTTAAATACAATTTGTGAATGACTGCAGTATATCCATAGTTTTTACATCTAACTGCTCAGATGTAGACTATCTTAACTACGCATTTTCGTTCTGAAAGTAAAATATGGGGTTGCCGGTCTCATTTTGCTTGTAGTTTGGCTAACGACAAAGTGCTTTTCTGGTATCTGACCAGCAGCTGCCCATGTTTTCATTTTCTTGCATTCTACGTACCCTGACAAAAGCTTACATTACTGATTCAAACGTTAATGGATTAAAGTGAGATCTCCGATCATGTGAAGTGCCCGGATGGGAGGTGTTCATTGCGTGGCGTGTAAATCCATCACCAAAAATCATGATGAGTTCACACCATTCAGCTCGTCTTCGGCTTGAGCTCCGCATGTCGCCGAACAGTCTTCCAAAGTCTACTTGTTCTTCGAGGCAAGTGAATCCAATTGGACGTCACACAGACATACATGTTTTTCATTTAGAGCCGTAGTGCATATATCACGGTACGACAAAGACTAGAATTTTTTTCAAGTTTGTTCGATTTATGATTTCAACCTCTTACTACTTTCATTCGAATTATTATTTGGCTTTCAACGAGAAGCTGAAACAAAATAGCTAAAATCAGAATCCTGTATTGTAAAAGAGTGCATGACTAGATTCATTTGAAGAATAGCTGAACTGGTGGAAAACTGTGTTTTGTTCAGTACGGAATTCAATGACTTGCAAAGTTTACTTGACAAACACTTTCAAACAGCGTGCAACATTCCATGGAACGCGAGCTGCCATTCAAGGATGTAGTCATTTGAAAAAATTATTCGTTTTAACCGAGAGATTAAATTTACATCACCACAATAACTTAGCAAGACCACTGTCTCGCTGCTACGTTCTAAGATAAACCCGACTATTGGGATTCTATACGGTTTTGCATCACGCCAGGTTTCAGGTTATAGTTGCCAATTCCTCTCTCTCGTCTTGTTGGTCCTAGTGGCTATGGGGCATCCCCACTCGATAACACCTATTCACGAAGCATGAAAAAAAGTCTTATGTTGCATTCTTGTTCTTATTTGTGAACATAAGAAGTGGTGTATTGCAATACTGATCATCAACAAAAGTCGGCCAAATGCGACTATCCCGTGGCACAGGTCCGCTCACGGGGACAATGAGGCTGAAAGCCGATCTGGGATTTCTCTCGACCATTAATCAGAATCAAAGTCATCCCATTACTCTGGAAATTCTCCAATAACTAACGACTGGAGATCCAAGGACCACAACGGGGTAGGGGTCCAGCAAATATTGAACAGGCAAATTTACTGCACGCGTGAGACAACCATTGAATCATTCTATTCTGACGTTGATATAGTAAAAATATTTCGTGAAAAACTCATGTCAATAAAATTGGTCATATCCCCTCTGAGTTGCTGAGACTTTGTCGTTTTAAGCCTCAGCACTTTACAAGGTCGTAGTTGCCTGGTCTCTCTCCCTGTTCTGCAGCAAAATATCTGTTCTTCAAAGTATCTAATGTAAAAGAGTCAAACTATAATAGTCGGGTTGTACGGCTTCTGTTGTACTATGTCCTTCTTAAGACGAACCAAACAAAAGAGTGAATACGGTGAAGCAGTGGTCTGTGGCTGTGCAAGGCCAGTGATGAACGTGCGTCATATCATGTAAAGTTGATGTCTGTCATCGTAAATTGCCAACGCTAATAATCCAGTAAATGTGGTGTTTATTTCACATCAGGTTTTCCCTGGCTTGTGTTCGAGTTCCGGCTATATTGGTGGCATCTTACAAGGATTGGGCAAGTGTACTATACTTCCATGATTTTCAACCCTAATTTGGCCGTTGGTACAGCATAACACATCGTCTCGTGTACATTCAGTGACAATTTTAACTCGTCTGACGATGAAAGATTTTCAAATAACTCTGTGCATACCAGCATTCTAAGCTATGAGCAACGCATATTTCCAAACTTATCGAAGGCTAACTTGCAATATTTATATCAAAAGCAATTCACCGTACCATTCAAAAACAGAAAGAAGCAAAAATTCTGACTGAATTTCTATTAGCTTTAAAAAGAAACAAAATCATTTAGCATTTAGTCGCAACTTGTCATTAAAATCTCACATAGGCAAATACCCAGTTAAAGAAACCCTGATGATATTTTCTGTGAACGACTCAAACGATCGATCGATAAATCAAGGAAGGTGACTTTTAAACACGCAAAGCCATCAAGTTATTTTGTACACCACTCTGTGAATATATTTCTCACCGAGATATGCAGCACCTACCACTAAACCAACTACACTTCAGATTAAACGAAAACCATCGGGGAAGTTTGTTTCTTATGCACACTGTTGCTATGCCCTTATCCTGTTAAAAAACAGGTCGAGCAGCTGCGCACACCAGTGTTCTCTGAACTCACCCGAACGTGATCGTGTGAAACTTGGGGCTACCACCGGTCTGCGTAATTTGCATAGTAATCCATCTTGCCTGTGATGATAGTGATCGATCATCTAGTGGAGGAAATAATGGTCGGTGTTGAATGGGGGAAATAACGAGAAAGCTGGATTTAGACTTGAAAAGAAATGATGTTCTGACATCTTCAAACACATAAGCACATCGGACGGCAGTACCAGGTGTGTAAAGATAAAAAACAGCTTTACCGAAAGAGAACTTCTGAAGTATCGATCGGTGGACATGGAAATTCCCTTGAATGCCTCCAACAGTGGCGGCTACTGGTGATCTTAGGGTATCAATGATACGCTTACCAAAGAGGATAACCATGGCAATGATGATCTTGGTATTTCGCTTGAAATGCCTGCTTTTTATATGTACTCTTACATCTCCCAGTACATAAGAGCTACACATTTACTGGCATCAGGATGATTAGGGAGAATTTCCAAAAGGGAACACGACGAGTTTCACGTTCGTGATAGTCGCGCAAGAGATCAGTCAGAGTCCCAGATCTGTAGATCCCTTCCTCAAACATACACATTTATTACTGGTGGTAATCAAATAGTTACCACCTCAGTGTATCTACTTAAAGATTGCAGGCCTGACTTCTCCAGCAAGCTATGAAGTATGAACGGCTGCGAGCCCCTTCTTGAAATGTCTCGTATCTTCGTTATAAAAAAGAAAGAATATTACTATTATCACCCGAAGGTACCGTACTGAGAAAACGGGCAAAATACACTAAAAAAAATATAAGTCAAAATTTAAACAGAAACACGTTTACATGAAATAATTCGCCATGTCACAGCGCTGTGAGCTAACGGACAGCAACCGTGCAAATCAGTGACGGATAGGTGCAACATCATGTGGTGAAGTTCAACAAACCGTGGAGAGCCTGCCCGGTAGCGTAATGGCTAAGGCGTTCGACTCACAATCGTTCGTCCCGGGTTCGCGTCCCAGTTCGAGCGCGGTGGATATGCACTGCTCATGATTCCTAACAAGAATGAAACAGCTGTACAGTGCTTCCATGGTTTCTCTATGCTCAGTTGAGCGATCATATCACATGGTGAATTATTTCATGAAATCATTCAATCTGCTACTACTAAAATGTATCAAGAAACACGTTTCTTTGTTGATTTCGTAGTTTGACGCGTGCTTTTGGTTTCTCCCTACTCCTCCGGAGTGTCATCAATCAGGAACCGCAAACCGTGATGCAACAGTGGCCTACGGTAGTTCGGGTAGTCTAGAGTGGGATACAAAAACAAGATGCCGTTGTAAATGAAAGGGAACGAGAGGGAGCAGATTAGATGTTACTTTATGGGAAAAGTACCGGGGCCTTAATCATTTTATACAGACCCATGGTTCCAGTTACTTAAAACAGGCCAAATATATTCGCATTTACGCAAGAATTTTATCGATTCACTCGTTTGCACCAGTGATAACTGCTGACAGTTGTTCCGAATTGTTAGAAGCAAAAAGCTGTAAAGACATTTGTACAACAAAGTAGTACTAAGGCTGATTTCATCTTTAAGAACAAAGCGTTTCAACCTACAATGAACAGACTTTTCTCTGTTTTTTTGTTTTTTCAGCCTCTTTTGTCTAGCATGTTTTTTTAGTTTTCCTTCACATATTCTTTAAATCTTTGAAGAAACCACCACTTAACACTTTTGCCAATAAACGGAAAAATAGAATAAACTGACAGTTCTACCCTATGACAATTTTCAGGGCCATTTGGGGGAAGAAAAAAATTTTAGCAGATAAGTTTGCGGATTCAGCTGTCAAGAGAGCAAGTTTGACAGCTGAATATCGGCAATAATTCTGCGTTCAAGATTTAATCGTTTGCGTAGAATTTTCCACGGGCAACCAGATGCTCAATAAACGCACGAATTGATTACCCCGATTTATCGGAGAAATTAACAGAGATGCAAATCGATCATCGGAAGGATTCGATTCAAATGGTACAGAGGTCGAAAGTCCCCGAAGGAGCATTTGGCAGACGTCATTTGAGGGGGAGGAAAACAACGGTATTTTTTATAATTCTGGCCACCGCTCAGCTTGTTGTCTGCACAGCGTAACAAATAAAAATGTACTACGAAGATGTCCTATGATTCTTTGTTTGGTGTTTGGAGTTAACACATAACATTTTGAGAATCTTTTAGAAATCAACCGAACGGATGGCAACAAGGAATTTTAATTACAATATCGATGACGGTGGCCGCCAATGACCGTCTTTCCAATAGAGCACCCGCCAGTAACCAAGACTATCGGTTTGATTCCAGCTAGAAACTTCCGTCGAGCAGCTTAACATCATGAATATTTAACACGTTGGCAGGCTCAGATTCCCTCGTCACTAGTCACTGGTGTTCAAAATTTCACATGCATAATTTGGCATACTCATTGATCCATATCTGCTAGGTCGGATTCAGGTCTGCGATGTACTTACACGTTAACAGAGTTACATAAGTTAAGTGACTAAATTGACATTTGCGTTGATCGCGAAAGTCATACTCCAATATAAGTCACCGTCGTTCACTCACTTCAGCGCGCCGCATACCGTACGGCATTGCTTTGTCAGGAACAGACAGAATCCGAAAATTTCACATGCATTCCACTTCAGTTGTTTACTCAAGACCAACAGATACATAAGAGTATTTGCAGAATCACCAGTGGCCATAGTTCCGTCTACGAAAATAGCAAACGCAGAGAGCCCTTTGTGCTTTAATAATACACTCGTTGTACAAGTCGTCCAACCCCCTTTCGATGGAAATCCACAGCTCAATGTGTTCCTGGCAGTTCACTGGCACCTTTCCTGATTTCGTAAACAGGGCTGCTGAGATCGAAACGTAAACCGTCTCATAATCATCCATCTTACACAGAAGAACTTAGTTTTTTAAAGGGACGATGGACATATTTTTCCCTTCAAGTTTTCGAGAGGATGTTCTATCAGTTAAGTTTGTAATCGTTTCTTAAGGAAGCAACTATGAGATTACGTTACATCCAGTTTTCGTTCCTCCTTTTTCTCGATTACGGGTTTGACGTGAACTGTTGAGAACTAACTGTCAAACATTTGAACAATTTCATAACAGCCGATTCTTCAATTTATCCGAACCAATTTTAATTACATTCTTCGAGATTACAATACTCTCTCTGAAAGTATGACTTTAACTGACCCATAGCAAAACGTTGTGTTCTGCTGTGGGAATTGAACTTTCGCAACTTTTTTACTGGTTACTTGTTCAAAAAGCGCATCTAGCTAAGGATTAAGCTGAGAACCATTCGGCACCGGCAACAGAGCCGACAAACATCAGTCTACAAGCGATTCCCAGGCTAGAGGCGTCGCACAAATAAATCTGAGGTTAATCAACATCACCATTTTTACGGTGAACCAAGAACGAATACAATCCTAAAATCTCTTTTGGCAATTAGCATAAAACCATCTTATGAAAAGCAACGCAAAACTAATTAGGTTCAAAACAGCTTCCAGAGCAACAGTCTTGTGCAAATTAAAACCCGATTTGTGCCTTTAACAATAAGAATGCGTCAAGGTTTTGAAGATTGACCCTTGACAGGCATTCACTGAGTAAATAAGTGCATAAATGAAGAAAATGAGCTGCGTTTGCGGAGCAACATAAGGCATCGAATGGCTGCTTCCATGAGTGACTGACTGACTGACTGGTTCAGTGAGTGACTAACTGACTTTGAGACTAACTGACTTAGCGACTGAGTGGACTGTACTTTCGCCCGGTTGGTGGGAAGAGGCCATGGCATAGTGGCTGCATAGTAATTTATTTGTAAGTGGTGGGCGTCCGAACTCAAGAGCGCTTCAGTTAACGTCGCTGGTTAGTTAGTTAAAGAAATATACCGTGGATAAAGTTCCCTTTGTCGCGAATGCAACCAAGTTCAGGGCAACTGGGATATGTCTATGTTTTTTACAAGTAGACGACCGACCGGTATATATCAAAATATTTGATCGAAAAACATGCGATTTCTTCAGTATTCTCTTCAAGAAAAAACGCCACAGGTCAAGAAAGGAACGGTTTTCCTTTCGTACTTCAAAGCTGACAAATCTACCTGCGTAAATGAAGAGAAAAAAGTGCATTTTTTGTGCCAGTATGAAGATTGAGATGCCTACAGCAATCGCTTGATGATTGCTTTTCAAACATACAAGCGGTCGAACCACCTGATCATAGCAACTCACTTCTATTAGGGTTTCGAAGAACTGCCCACCCTCAATAGAAAGTCGTCCAAAACGTTCCTCAATTTTGTAATGTTTTGGTGCAGATTGGCAGCACAGACTGAGGACGAATGTTGCATCTTCCCGTCGAAATCGAACCCTGGAAAGACAGGGTCAAACAAATCAATTTGCAGGAAAAAATCGATAGTATAGGAACTGCATGAATAACGAGCGACATAAATCCAGGTTTTCCATAGGGTCACAATGGTTATTGCCTTGAAATAACTACGAGGCACGTTTTTCATTCTGCAAAAACTACAAAATGGAGAGCAATTCGATTGGTAACCAGTTTGTAAATATCCGGACCAAACGACGTAAGGAGTGTATCGAAAAATCGATGCGCCATGTATTGGTTTTTATTGTGAATGATATAATATTAATAACACAGCGTTGTTGGTAGATGTAATGCGCCAACGTTTCGACTACCCACGGTAGTCGAAACGTTGGCGCATTACATCTACCAACAACGCTGTGTTATTAATATTATATCATTCACAATACAAAATGGAGATTTAAAAAATGTTCCCGTTTATTTTGAGCAAAATGTATACGTGCAGCTGTGTGAGGTAAAGCAGAGCAGCCACCGATGGTTGACAAAACATGCAACTTTCGCCTCTGGCCGTCCATGGTTCGTCTTCCCTGGCTCTTTCATCCGTAATTCACATAGTCCTGCTTCTCAGTTATTTTCCCACGTACACAAGTCAGTCTGTTCTGTTCATCTAAACATCTACACGCTAAACAGATTGATTCCAACCAGCGTTGACTTCAGATAACAATGATTAAACTTTCAGGAATTTAGCATTTTCAGGGTATCGTGATCCGAACTGTTTGTATTTCATGAAGATTACGTATTGGCAGCATGAAATCAAGTCACGGACAACTGTAACAAACCTCGAAGCAGAGCACTCAAGCAAAAATTATTGATATCTTGTAATAAGAAAACGTTTCTTGGACTATTCATCACAATTCTTACCCATCTAAACTTGTTTGATTTTTGCTTACTCATGACATTGCTTTTACCCGAACAGTCAACACAAAAATCTGGTCAGTCAGTGGATTAGATCATTGACGTCCTATACCCTGGCCAAATCAGACTAGAGAAAATGCCATTTGTATTTTGTCCCTCATATGTCGCTTCAACAATATATATATCTAAATAAACGAACTTCTGCTGTCTGCTCGGTAGGAATGAGCAAACAACGTTCCTGCAACCAATTCCATCAAGTTAAACAACCTACATTCATGCACAGTGGTGCGTTCACTTTTAATGGTCTGGATTATCCGTCGATTGTAGATAAGACTTCTGTTTTACTACCAAATTTTTTTAGCCCATACTACCTCAGACTTCCACTAACGGCAAAATGTAGAGGATTTTCAGAAAACGCCCATCTTACCAAATTCGTGGTAATCCGGAGTTTTAGTTGGCCAGTTCTCCTTTCTTTCATTTATGTTAGTGACCTTTTGTTATTCGCCCATTTGAACCGGTTTAACTACAACGGTAATTAAGTTTTCAACGAAACATACCCATTCTGAGGTGTGAAAACTCCATGGGATGTTAATTCAACCCCAGCATTTTCTTTCCTTATTCCTGTATATAGACCTTCTTGTTATGTTGCCGAGTTTGGTTGGTCTATGCACACACTGAAGCAAAAGACACAAGTACTCGCGGCGCACGATATCACAGGAGCACACAACCTGTGGTCTAGTAGGACACGAACACACACACACATAGAGGTTGGAGACAAAAAGTTCGGGCTCAAGAATCAAGGCCCGTAGTCGCACAAAGAATGGGACAGATCTGCTGCTCCCTTGAATGATCAGCCACACGGAACAATAAGCGGTGCGAAATACGAACAGCTAGCCTAGCCCGCTAGCGGAAGAGAGAAGACGAACACAGAGTACTGCCGCGCGTTTATTGGTGACCCACCAACACAAGTCAGAATTCAAGTGAGCTCGATATAGTTTTGTTGGGTGGCCTTGTCGATATGTGAAACAGCCAATCACAGAACGAGTTTTCAAAAATTTTCAACCGCGCAATATTTAAAATAACGTAAATTCCGGAA